>KK122533.1:635633-656350 GCA_000611955.2 Stegodyphus mimosarum
CATGCCTTTGATGAATATTAAAATTAGCTTCGATTTTAAAATATAATTATTAAATAATAAATTTTAAATTTTGTATAATGAAATACATTATTGCATTTTCATCTGACTAACATACGAACTTAAAAATAATTTACTTATATTTAAATGCGACATCATTTGTATTTTACAATAATAAGGTTAATATTTTATTTCTTACTATATTTATTACCAATATTCACTCATTTCTGTCGTTTTTCGTGACGAAAATGGTAAAATAACGGATCTCGCAAAAAAATACGATGCGCTCGTGCTGATGTAAAATTACAAAGTGTGCGTGCTGGAAGGTTAAATTATTTTCAAAAGACTGCACTAATATTCAAAATTGTTTGCAAATAAGTACAATACACAATCTAGAACATTAGTTATGTACACACGTTCGACATGTTTATGGTTTCCCAAATTATTACAATCTCATATGTCTGTATGCTTATAGAATACACTACAGCACATAAGGGCTAGCTGCCTGAAGGGAAGAAAGCCCTTGTAAAGAACTTTCTAAGGGAATATTCAAGTTACACATGTGGGAAACCAGCCACGCAGCCAGCCTGGGATCAAACTCCAGTCAAACTCCCAGTATTCAGGAATCTTAACCACCCAGCAATTAGTAAGTTTTATACATACAAGATGCAAACAGTATATTTACAAGTTGGGATAATTCACGAATGACCTATGCATCTGACACTCACTGCTTGACAATACATGTATAAATATAGACAGAGATAAGTACCTAATAAAGTATTTCACTGATATAAACTCATCATTCAGATCTTTAAAAGTGTTCAAATAGAAAACAAAAAACTGAAAGGTTTCAGATTTTAAATTACGTCTAGAGGGGCATTTTTTTAACGTTTTGTGTGTTATATTTATTTATTAAATATCATATTCTTCACGCTTAAACCATAAAATTCAGAGTTGAACAGCAATATCGCAAAATAATTTTAAAATGAGTATATCTTTAAAATTTCTGATACACAGTTCTGCATGCTTTAGATAAAAAGGTTTTTTTTTCTCCTTGTAGAGTGTTGTCATTGCTCACTTTTAAATCATTTAAGTTTGTTCATCAAAAATTCGTTTAAGTTTTACAAAATATAAAATAGATAATAAAACAAATTCCAAATTCGAGCTTCCAGATGTGCATATTCAGGTGGAAATGTACGTTATTCAAAATTGGATGGTTTTAGGTACCGTTGTTTTAGCACATTTGGAGAAATATACATACATTTGTGCAGGTTCTTCATTATTTAATTTCTTTAAATATAATATAGGGCTGCAATATTTCGTGGCAACAGTTTGAACAGTGATTCAGACTTTTAATGTTTCCAATGCGAAATTGCAAAACGAAAACAATAGTCCTTCAGGGACAAAGCCCCTTTGGACTAAAAAAAAAGATACTCTATGCCTTTACCACTTTATTTACAACATATAGTGTGTTCGTATAAGGCATTTCTTCTTGATAGGGATAACTAAAAACAGGCCGTATTTTTAAACACTTATAAGGTATTCCTCCCACCGTCTTAGCATGCCTTTGTGGTATAGTGGTCGGCACGCTCGCCGCATATTCGAGAGGTCCGTGATTCAAGTCCCGGCAAAGGCATTGCTCATTTTTACTCTCTCCTGCTTTAAAAAAAATACAATGTCTCTACAGTGGCACCTGAACTAAAAAAGGTGGTGGACGATGATTCTCCACCACCAAGATTTGGCAACTGGATCCCCTAATCCCCAGTCATCCTTTAAGAGGGGAATATATAAGGTACTCCTCCCGCCATCTAAGCATGTCTTCATGGTGTTAGTGGTCACCACGCTCGGCACATATTCAAGAGGTCCGTGGTTCGAGTCCCAGCGAAGGCATTGTTCATTTTTCCTCTCTCCTGCTTTTTTTTAAAAAAAACCTAATGTCTCTACACCCTACACATTCAACATGAAAGCTTTTACTCTGACTAATCTCCCTCCTGTCTCTCTTTCTTCTGTCAGTATATTACTCCTAGGTGTCTATTGTAGACATTTCAGCCTAATCAGTTTGAGATTCAACTATGACCTGATATTTAATATTTAATAATATTTTGCTTTAGGTTTGTGGAATTTTAAAATAATTAAATAATTTATTATGGTTTCAAAAATTCTAGTTACTAATTTTTTTTTCTGTAAAAGCATTACAAAATGAAATTAGAACCTTGAATTTAATTATTATTAAATCTTTAATACATCCAGCACTATGCACAAAAAGTGCTCATACCTCTTAAACTAGCAGAATTGTCTGCAGATATAAAAAAAAATCAAATTGCTTCACTGATATTTTTCAGAACATGGAAAACTTACCATTTAATTACGTAGTGACTTGTTTGCAATTAACAAAATATAAAATGATGTTTGGGCCAGAATGGCAAACAGGTGGCTTATGCCTGCAAAAAACCAGTTTTTAACAATCAGTAAAAATATGTCTACAGACATCTAAACCGATTATTAGTCACTTCCAGAGAATGTTCCTACGAGATGATTCACTGTGTGTTAAGAAATAGTTCAAAATTTTTCAAATAAAAAAATCGAAAAATTATGTGCTTGCCAAAAGAAATAAAAATTACCTAAACGGAAAAGCTAAACCACTTAGAGTTCTGAATGATTTAATCTTCTATGAAGCTGTCACCTTATAAAGATGAGATTTGCTGCTTAATTTCATATCTATGCTGTCACTTAAAAAAATGGTTCACTGTATGTTATAAAAGTTGAAGCAATAACTAATACAAAGTTAAGTACAAAAAATTTTCTGTAAAGCAACCTTTCACGAATCCATATCTTTTTAGTCTTTTGCGGATATGGCCTTAGAGAGGAATTTTTTAATAACTAGCTTTATTTATGCTCTCAGAAACATTGATCATCTTAGGAAGCTAGTCGCCAACAGGATTCATTCTAATTACATATGCTTTCTGAAAAAAATCGAGTTTACATTTTCTAGGTACACTATTAAATTTGAGCCTTCTCATTAATTGATATACAAAGGGAGCAGTTTCCATTAATATTCTCTTCTTGAAATGCAAACAATGGCCGAGGGGTAAAATTGCTGAACACTGATAGTGGTTTTCCTGATATGTGGATATGAGACAGTTCCTGGGATAATCCTCTCCTTAAGCAGAGAGAACTAATGTGCTTTGTAATAAGTTCAATAAATCCAAATCCCTACTCAAATATTACACAGTTCCCTCCTCATATGTTTTGTCATAACTAAAAAATCAGCATCCAAATAATTAGTTGCAGGTTGCACATAAAAATGATAATGACACATTTAAGAAGACAACTGAACTGAAACAAAAGACTTAATTTTTAATAAATATCAGATTAACAAAGGTAAAAGAAAATACATTTAGTCTGATGATTAATTAAACAATTTTAATATAGATAACTGCATGCAAGTACTCATCTCCCCTTTTCTAATTTTTTAGACTATATTTTTCACAAAAAACTGCCAATACAACTTTAAAAAGGATTAATTACATAATGATTTTTTATAGTTAAGTACATAAATTTAAAATTCTATTAACTGCTAAATGTAGCATTAATTCTCTAACCATTTTCAGCTATTGAATGCTAAAGTTTCCTTCTCTCTTTCTTAACCAAAAAATTATTAATTTATCTAAAAATATAAAACACAGAGGTAAATGTATTCCTCATTCTTACTTGCACTTACAAATCATTATGCATTTTCAGCTTTTAAAGCTTGAAAAAGCTTGAAAAACACATGCCTGTGACATTCTCATCATGCAGAGATTTGTAGGTACTTCATTTATGACGATGATGTTTTATACCATAAAGGTTTAGAACTGTGATTTTTCTTTACATTTTTCTAATTTCCATGATGTTTACATTACATTGCTTTCTCTGCGATGTTTCGGTGGACACTCTCTGTTTGACATTAACTGCAGAGACTTTTGGCTTTTAGTCCATTTCAGTTTATATATTCCCTCCCAGAGAAAGTATAATACTGCAGGATGCATTTATGAGTTCACAACCAAAGTGCCGTTGGAATGGTTTTAGTACACCAATTTGTTTAAGAATTAAGCAGTTTCAAAAGCTTTGTGATATCATTTTCAACCGCATAAATGGACTAGACACCCATGACTTATTCTGTGATGTTCTTTCTGTATAGACTTGAAACCCATCAATTTCTTCTTAAGCAACCATGTGAAATTAGTTGTGTAGCCTAAAACTCTACAAATGAGCTTACTGCATGCATTCAGTTAACATTCAGTTAAACTTAAGAGAATGCCAGCTATCTCTGAAGATTACAGACAATCCATAACCGAAAGATGCAATACAACTCGTATCAACATAAACAAACAGCCAGCAATTATTATTAAGGCACATTAAGCAGAACACAGCACATGTAGTATGTATGTACTATTATTTAATAACATAAATATGTAATATACTTTAATACATCTAACAGGAGGAAAAACATACTAGTGCAAAATTTTAATAAAAATACAAATTTCATTTTTCACATTTCACTGCCCATAGTAAATAATGCACATAATCTGTTGACAGATATATCTGCATCATCCAATGTATCTGTAGTCTGAAGAATTCGGTTTGCTCACCACCTGGCACTGCTTTTACATCACCTTGGCTATGATTCTTAACACACACAAATGTGTTACTCTGAAATCTCTTACTTTTACTCATTTATCCAGAATCTATTCAGCTGCATTTCACATGCAGTTTCATAAACATTAACTAGCAGTCAACTGCAGCTATATAAATATATCTATATCTGTATAGCCATATCTCTTCATTCACTTATAAAAAAAAACATGATTCACCATCTACAGTTAATCTACCAGTGACCTACTTCCATTTCTTTAAAAATAAAAGGAAGCCAACTATGCCTTACAAATTTCTTGGTTTATCTCAGAAGTACTGGAATATTCTGGGTCACTTTCATATAGTTCCATTGTAAGAAGCAGCAAGCACATATCTTAATCTAAAGGGGAGGTTAAACCTTTCAATGGGCTTGGACAGTCTGCAATAAATAAAACACAAAAATACCCCCCTCTTAGAATGGGATTTTGAAGCAGAAAAAAATATTCCATAGGTGTTAAACCTTAAACCCACTTATTGGTTCTTAGTTGCTCAGCTTTCACATGGTTCTATTTTCAAGTCCATGATATCATACCTTTTATTATATCAAGTAATGGACTTTTGAAAGGTTACTTTTTGTTACTATGTCAGAAACTTCCATTGCCCTTTCTGTGGAATGTTCTACAAAAATTTCGTCAAGTTTTCACAATTATATGCGCCTGCACACAGCTATGAAGAGGAATTCTTATTAATTCCATTCTACACACTCTCTTGAAAATCAGATAGTATTAAATAATATATTTTAAAATTAATATTATCACACTAAACACTTGAGGTAAATAAATTTCTCAGTTTAATAGTAAACAATTGTAAATAAATAAGCAATAATTTATGCATATTTGTACTAATTTTTACACTCAATCTCTTCCTTTATTTACTTGTACAACAAAGGATAAAAAAGACAGAATTCTGATAGAAATGATTGTAGCAAATAATGTTGAAATAGCAAAAAAATATTTACTTTGGCATCACAACTAATGGATGATGATGACATGAAATCATCTTCGTACAAATGAGCAGTACCAGAATTATCAGCAACTATAAAGTTTAAAAACATATCTAAATATTACAGAAATTACAAGCCAAAATTATTAATTACTTTATTAAAGACGTCAAAAACAAAATTTCTTTTGTAAAATATAGAAAGTAATAAATCACAACCCAATAGAATTTAAGGTCCCATTTATATACAATGTTCATAGAAGTTCTCACATGGTCATTAGATTCACAACCAGAGGTAAACAATGCATACTTTCAATAATAAAGAAACGTAAATAAAGAAAATATTCATGTTTTGGCATTCTTTAAAGCAACAGAAGCAATCTGACTGAAAAGCTTCCCCCTCCAATCCAAAGTGAGGTTAAGTGATAAACAAACATCTACTTTAATGAAAAGATTCTGAAAATTTCTGATTTGTTTCATGACTTTTAGATATTTTGTAATTTTTTTCCACACATAACAGGTATTCCCTCCTTTTTAAACCTATTTTAAAACATTTAATTTTATTTTAGAGAAAATTTTGTATTTAGTTTATATTCCATTTGAGATTAGATTTTTCAACAACTCTGTTAATTTTTGCCAATTCTTCCTATTATGAGAGGTGAAAAAACATTTTATTGCTTCCTGATATTACTGCTAGTTTTTGAATGGATACAATTTAATGTGATGGTTTGAAAATTGACATTGGGAAAAAAAATCAATCACTGTCAAAATTTATAATCCAGGAATGGAATGACAAATTGTATTGAGATAAATATATTGAGAGATGGAACTAAAAAAAAATATTTTCAACAATTCCATTATTTTATATGAGAATTACTTAAAATTAATTAAACTAAACATTATAATCAGATCATTCGACTGCAAGCTGTTTACCAGTTACATAACTAAACAGGATTACTGTAGATTATTTTAATAAGATGGCAAATTAATTAAGAAAAATCAGTGCACAAAGAATTCAACTAATAAACGAAATGTCACATTACATGTCATCACTAATAGCATAGTGCTGCCAGGAAAACTATCCTTCTTTTGTTCATTAAGTGTTGGAACTGCGCAGCATATATTCTTACTTCGGAATCCATAAATCCGACGAGTTCCAGAGCTCAACTTTACACCACTGTACTGCTCTAATAAGTACACAGTGTTTTTCATGTTTTAAAAAGGCTACATGACAAAAGTTCTCTTAAATACTTGGGCATAAATACCCATGGCTCCAGTTTAGTAGATAAATCTGATAAAATAGGCCTTCAGGCTACAGCAGTGACAAATTTAAATAAAATATATTAACTTTTAAACAAGCTGTCAATGAAGAAAGTTTCAATTAGTATTTTATTCCCTTCCCTATTAAATTTATTTATCACAAAAAGTCACCCCACTATCAGATGTGGCATACATATAATTATTCAGTATTGAGGTATATAATTCAGAAGATGACCACAAAATTAGCATGGCACACGAGGTGCATGAATTTTAAAGGTTTCTGGATTTCAGATAAAAAATATTAGTTTAGATCATAGGTTCCCAACCTTTTTCGAACTGGTGCCCCCTTTTCTAGTGAATATTTCAATACCGCCCCCCTAGAGAAATAAGAGCGTACATAATGCATGGTGAAAACAAGAATTAAATAAAAAAAAATTACTAATAGATAGAATGTTGTTGGAATTGAAGCGCTACTGAATTTCTTCGTTATTTAAAAAGAAAAATAAAAGTTTTAGCTTACCTGTTATAAGGACAGGCAGGGGTTTTGATAATACGAAATAATCCATAATAAACTATTGCTTTCTAAATAAATAAATTGACAGTTTCAGAGAACACTCAAAAGACATAATTATTATTAAAAAGTATTTTTGTTAAAATTTAAAGGCATCGAATTTCTAACTTAACTAATGAGAAGATGCATTTTAAGAAGCTTGTTAATATCAGGCTCGATTTTACTTAAAAACAATCGTAAATCGCCGCGTTCAGTAACATGGAGCCAATTTCTCTTTTTCGTTACCAATGTTGCTACAGCACTAAATCCACGTTCTGCTAAATATGAAGATGGGAATGCTAGCAGAAATCGTTGCACAATCGAACATAATCTTGGATACAATTGCGAAATCGACTTCTGCAGCCAAAATTCTTGGTAGCCATTCTTGAATTTAATTTTTAATTCCTCATTTGTCGTCAGTTCTATCAGTTCTTCTTCTAACTGAGATGGTCCTGCTGTGTTGACATTGGAAAAAGGATCCAAAACCCAGTCTGGTATGTCCATGTTTAAAATGTCCTCGAATCGTTCCTTGAAGTCATTGTAGAGGTTTTCCAAGTGCTGACAGTAAACAAGCAAGTCATCGTGCTTGAATGATACTGCTGATAAACATGGGAAGGTATGGAATTCACGTCTGCCTATATTTCTTTTATATAATAGCAGTTTAGACACGAAAGCAGCAATGCTATTTTTAGTCTTAATCAAGTTTAAGTCTTCTCCTTGAAGTTGGAGATTGACATCATTAAACAATTTATAGAGGTCTGCTAAGTACGCAATATCGTTTTTTGATGCGATGAGGTTGTCGCGCAATTCCGTGTCTTTGTTTCCTAGGAACTCTATCACAGATTCAAACAGATTGTAAAATCGAGTCAAACAAGTACCTTTTGAAAGCCAGCGCACCTCTGTGTGAAGCAGCAATCGGTTGAAATCTTCATCATTTGCAATGCAAAGCTGACTAAATAATCTGTCATTCAACGAGTTACTTCTGATTTTATTAACTGCTCTTATAACATATTGCAGTGATGTATGGAGACGTTCGCTCAAATTTTTCGCAACCAAATGCTGTCGATGAATTACGCAATGCACAGCAAGCACGTCCGGAACTTTATTTTTTAAGCATGCTATGAAGCCTTTGTGACGCCCTGTCATAGCCGGTGCGCCATCCGTAGCAACCGACAAAATATTATTAAAAGGAATTTCCTTTTCGTCAAAAAACTTTTGCAGTGTATCAAATATGGTTTCTCCTTTTGTATCTGTTTCCAAATTGGTAGCAAACAACATTTCTTGACATATTTTTTCATCTTTGATAAACCTCACGTACGACAATAACAATGCTTCATTGGTTGGTAAAGTGGACTCATCCAGCTGAATTGAAAATTGACAAGTCTGCAGATAATTGCACAACGATTCTTCAATGTTTTCAGCCATCTCATCAATTCGTCTTTGCACAGAATTATTGCTCAAAGGAATTTTTCGGATAATATCTGTAGCTGGTTTATGGAGCACGGTGGTTATTACTTCTTTAACTGCTGGTAAAATTAAATCTTCCCCAATAGTATGTGGCTTGCCTGTTTTAGCAATCAACAATGAGATATTGTACGAAGCTCGAAGTCCGTCATCGTCTTGTTTAGAAGCTGATGAAAATAATTTTGATATAGTTGGCTGATTTTCAATCTTCTTTTTTATCTCTAGAAAATAGGTCATATCTCTGTCTTTCTTATCCGGATGCATTTTATTAAGATGATCTTGAAGCCTAGAAGGTTTCATCGCTTCATTCGAAAATGTTTTTTGACAAATAAGGCACAATGGAGATGATGGATTTGAGGGATTTTCGATAAATCCGTATTTTATATAATCCGCACTGTACTGCCGCCTCTTCTTTTTTGCTTCCGACATGGGTTTTTCTTTACTTATACTTGATCCAAGTTAAGGGAGCTGCAAGGGATACTGCCGGTTTAAATAATATAAGTTGAAGTAGCAAAATATTAAGGCAACGCCGTTTTCATCGTACGCAGTACATGCTGCGATGAACGATAGATAGTGTGAGCCTGAGTCTGTAGCATTCTGCGGGGCTGTTCTATTTTTAGCTACCTACAATTTTTGATCGGGTAAACCACTGGCGACGATTTGTCTACTCCGCCGCCGCTTATTTCGGCGCTCTAATTTTTTCCCGCGTCCAACGTCGCCTACGCACTTTTACAGACTCTCTTAGAATACAGTTTAGTTGGAGATCTCGCTATCGTTGCCGCTTGTAAGTGGCATTTTTTAGTCCCAGTGACATTTTTTGTAAATGTTACGGCCAAAGCCCGAAATCGGCCAATTCGCATTTTGGCCAACGTTGCTGTAAACTTACCGGCGAATGTCCAATCTTTTTGTTGATTTCTGGCTTTGACCGGCCAATTTGGGAAAAAAGAAATCAAGGGCAGATGGTTTTACACACTGTTAAAAATGAAGTATTTAAAAATGAGTACTTCTGTGAGTTCAACGAGTAGAAACTATTCAGTGAACGCATATGCTGTAACAATGTGATAGTGTGAAGATTAGA
Organism: Stegodyphus mimosarum; assembly: GCA_000611955.2. Taxonomy (NCBI): domain Eukaryota; kingdom Metazoa; phylum Arthropoda; class Arachnida; order Araneae; family Eresidae; genus Stegodyphus; species Stegodyphus mimosarum. Next base: position 645,596 of record KK122533.1, read on the forward strand.
TTTGCGCCCTTCAAAATGACGAATTATATCTTAAGCAAATGCGTTGCGTATCGAGTATGAATACAGAGGCAAATTGAGTACTCAATTTGTCAACTACCTTTAAGGGTGATCCTTAGTCTTTTTCTGCTCCATAGACTCAATCTACCATTATCACATCAGGCTTTGGCCAAGAATTCCCAGCCACTTCGCGAAATGGCCGGCCAAAGTATAAAATACAATATTAATTGCAAGTATTTCGGACTTTGGCCAAACCTCCTGGCCAAAACGCGAACTGGCCGAACTTCGGGCTTTGGACGTAACATAAATATGTACATAAAGACAATAAAGATATATTTTTGCACTGAAGGCTTTTCCTTCTGATATTATGAACTCCGGTTCTACTGCTCCTTTCACTAAAATGGTGACCCTTTCAACAAAAGTCAACAGTTTTCTGCGACTTTTTGGAGTGCATCTCGCCAAATTGGCAAGACAGGTTGCTAGTTTTAGCACATGCAGCCCCAGAATCGTACATACTAGAGAGGTATGTCTTTCTCTGAACAGTGAAGTCTCATATCGAAATATGTGAATTTTCGCACACGTGATAGAAATGAATTATCAGAGTGAAATAAGTCTTTTTAGACTATATTTGGCTAATCTTCCAACGCCCCTCTGTGCCATATCAACGCCCCCTAATTTTCTCTGGGTTTTTTACCGCCCCCCTGAAAGCCTGAAATGCCCACAAGGGGGCGTTATCGCCCACGTTGGGAACCTATGGTTTAGACTATAACAGGAAGACCTGAAATAAATTTAAAAAAACACACAAAAGGAAAAAATTCATTTAAATTTTTCATGAAAAATATATATTAAATATATTATAATTTTATGTGAAAAGAAAATAAGGACAAAAATTATACAGAATATATTTTATTTTTCAAGCACCAATTAACAGTAGCTTGTTTTAAATTTTCAAGATGTTTCATTTTATGTTCCTACCTCCTAAAATTATACAGTTATTATTTCTTAATCAGCTACACGGTTTTGTTTTCTAAATTCGGTTTTTCAATTTTACTCAAAAATTAATTTATAAGCATTCTAACATAGACAGGCATGTAAGTATGCAAACTCTCTGTAATATAAGAGCTGAGAAGCTACTGTAGTAACAGTTAATTTTCTGCATAGTGTGATATGTAGCATCTTTCCAGTGAAGGCCACATATAACATGTTTAGTCATGCAATTTTTATACTACTATGTATAATATAAACAATTTTATAGTGCTCACGTCATAATTTGCCATTGCCATTGCCTTCTTTATGATATTAGGTAATCTTGCTAATTGATGTCCGATATCCATCATGATTTTTTTTTTAAAAAATTCTCATGAATGGCAGAATAAATGGGCCAAATTCATTCCAGATTGTACACTGTCCTTTAACAATTATAAAACAATACTTTGACCATTTCACAAGCAAAATGCTACCAACTTACATGTGAAACAGCATGCATGACATTTTACAAAAAATTACACCAGAAATAATTGTTTAAAGAATAAAATCACTATCATTTCAGTTCTTCTGCTCAAAATTTGTGTTGCTAATTTATTCTGCACCTCTGATGCTTTGAATTCCATAACATTTGTAAACAAGCACACTAATTTTTAAGTTTAACATGAAATAAACCATTTTCATGGCAAATAATAAATATGACAACAAATAATTAAATTAATAAACTTTGATGAATATCAGGAAAGAAATTTACTTTTCTTAGAATGATTTGAGCGCACAATATCTTGCAGTTTTTTGTACTTGTTTAAGGAAGATCGTAGATCTTCGATTTTTTGGTCCTACAGACAGGGAAAAAAAAATTACACTAAGCACAATGCACAAGTTTTAAATACATAACAATAACATTTTTAAGAAAATGACACAAAGAAATAAATTTTGTAGATTTTATATTTATCTAGAACACAGTTCAGGACAAGATTTAAATTTGGAACTACATCATATACACATAATAAAGAACTCAAATGTTTTAGGAATTTAGTGTTGCTTAAAATTCAATCTTGCTGTAATGCTACTAAGCCTCTTGGGCATTTCAGATTATCACCACGCCTGCTAGGTTTTTGTGAGTCAACCTGTTAGGCATAACTTAAGGTGTTAATCCAGCACTATTTTATTTTAGATTTTGACGTGAATTATATTCTACGTTTCAGATTCACCACAGGTTAACAGTGCCATTGTAAAGCACAAAGATCGTGCCTTTCTGTTAATCATTTGAATTAAATAAAGGGTTATTTTTCACCCGTCTTCAGTGCTGGTAATTTATTCACGCCTGTGCGAGAATTCGCCAGGTTCATTGATGGATCTAAGTTAATTTATGTGGAACAACAGAGACAGATCTTACACAGTTAAAAGCAATATAAAAAGTTTGTAGTTAAAACGTAAGTAGATGGATGTGTTATTAATTAGTAGATTCAGTTACCCTACATACACAGTCCAGTCACATTAATGTGACCACCACGTACTTTCCATGTCAGAGTTAAATAACCAATCACAGAAGGCAGGTGGCAGCACAGTGCAGTTGAGCATATATAAAGGGTGTGTGAGGGCTTCGGAAAACATTTCAATCGTTGGCGTAATGCAGAAACGAAGCGATATATCCGACTTCCAAAAGGGCATGATCATTGGCTTTCGGGCCAAGGGTGGAAGCATTTCCGAAACAGCTGAGTTTGTGAACTGTTCGCATGCCGCCGTGGTAAAAGTGTACCGTGCATGGCAAAATGGGACTGTCCAAAATCAGCGACGTGGCAAATGTGGTGCACCACGGGCCATAGATGACAGAGGCGAACGACGGTTGCGGAGATGCGTTCGGGCAGATAGACGGGCTACCGTTGAGCAACTGACCACCAAAATGAACCAAGGGGCTACCAAAAGTGTCTCCCAAAGTACTATTCAGCGAACATTGCTGCGTCTGGGCCTCCGAAGCAGACGCCTGGTTCGTGCACCTATGCTGACTGCTGTTCATCGACGGCGAAGGCTAGAATTTGCACGCCAGTACAGCAGCTGGACGTCCACTGAGTGGCGACAGGTTGCGTTTTCGGATGAATCGCGTTTTATGCTCCATCGGACAGATGGACGTTGGCGTATAAGGCGTGAAACCTCTGAAAGGAACCACCCTGCAACCATTGCCGGAACGGTCCAAGCTGGAGGCGGGAGCATTATGGTCTGGGGAATGTTTTCCTGGCATTCTCTAGGTTCACTGATCATTGTGGAAGGCACAATGGATCAATACAAGTACGCATCTGTCCTTGCGGACCATGTTCACCCCTACATGCGCATTGTTTTTCCTCAGGATGATGGCATCTTCCAGCAGGACAATGCGAGGTGCCATACAGCTGCCAGTGTACGTGCGTGGTTCGAAGAGCACCAGGATGAGTTTACCGTCCTCCCCTGGCCAGCAAACTCACCTGACTTAAACCCAATCGAGCATCTGTGGGACCATCTCGATCGAGTTGTTCGCGCCATGGATCCTCAACCGCGTAATCTAGCGCAGCTGGCCACGGCATTAGAGTCGGCATGGCTCAACATCCCAGAGAACACCTTCAGGGACCTACGTGACTCTCTTCCTGCACGTCTCGCAGCAGTCCGCTCTGCGAAAGGTGGTTATTCTGGCTTTTGACAGATGGTCACATTAATGTGACTGGACTGTGTAGTATGTGTGCTACTAAGAGCCTATCACTGCAAACAGATTTGACAGATGTAGAACAAAAATAACCATGACAAACAATGATTATGGATCAACTGAATGAAAATTAGTCTCTTTGAGATACAAAAGAGATAATTTCTGAGACATTCTTTTGCAATACTTTGTATGCATAAATAAAGGGTTCATTGCATAGGCAAACATCTCAGAAATTGCTATCATTTCTGCAAAACCTCAGTAATATGAAAATAGGACTTGCATACTTCCCAACCTACGAAACTCAAAAATCGGAAAATTTATTTTCAATGATAAAAAGATTTTTAAATGATAAAAACATATTTTTTACCAATGAATTCCTTTTAAATCGTTACCAATTAATATCTGAAAGTTCAGTTACTAATTCTTGAATGCAAACAGTACATTTTGCATTAATAACATTTTGGTCTTTTGCTTCCATAGAAAAAAGGAATTTTTTATTTTTTTTCAATAGAACTCATGTTGTCCTTTTTCTTAAACTATTTCTCAAAAGCATGTACATTCACACAGGTTAGAGACAAGATGAATGAAATAACAACCTTGATCTTGGTTTGTGCTCATTGGCTAATATTTGCCAGATGACAAGCAGTGGCACTCGATGCTCACTGGAGAAACGGAACATGACGTTTTCGGACACGTGTCCTCACTCACAAAGCAGAAACGCGCCATAATTTCTTACTGATAAAAGATTTTCTATGTAGTCTAGAGAAAAACCAGGTGCTTTTAGACACCCCAAATCACGTTTTTGGGGATGCAAATAATGAAGTATTAAGGCAAGCTACATAAAAATCGTGAAAAACTTTAAGAACAAAAAAAAGTCGGGAGAAATATATTGTAAATCGGGTTGGCGGGAGAATGGTCAGAAATCGGGAGTCTCAGGCCTAAACCGGCAGAGTTGGGCACCGTTACCAAGTCGGTACAGTGATGACTTTCAGACATTCTGCTTTAAACATGATACTCACACCGCTAATATAACAACAGAATCATTAGTATTGTTGTTCATATAAATTGGACTGAAAGAGCGAAGCTAGCATATTTGCATTCCATGTGAAGGTACTTTCCCAGGTTTGAACTATGAAAATTAAAATTAAAATTAAAAGGTCCTGCAGAAATGGAGACATGTCCATCAAAAATGCACCTACAGTTTGCCTCTATACACAGCATAATAATATGGCCAGATTTATGCTGAAGAAAAGCATGCATTTCTTCAGGTTGTTCATAACCTTCAGCATTTCTTTAAAGAAACAAATAGTACAATAATTTAATTAGCACAATTTCCGTTACATATCCACTGAATTAAAAAAAAAATAAGGTAATTTTTTCTAATTCTGGTAAATACAAAATATCTAAAAATATTTTTATTTCTTATTTTTTAAAGTAAAACAAAATTGACAAATTATGTAATATATTTATTAACATAGCAATTCTTTTCCCCCCTCCAATTTCATTACTTGAAAAGAGAAAGAGAATATTACAGAGTGCATAACATTCCTGAAAAAAGTCATACAATTAAAAGGCAGATATGATTCAGGCTTAGCAACAGTACTGCTCGTTATCACATGAATGCTATTTTTATTTCTGCAGCACATCATGTTGTTACCTATTACTTAAGATACCTATCACTCATATTCAAATTGCATGCAGGCCAAGCGCACAATTAGAAAACAGCAGACGGTGTAGAATTTTCCTTTAGAAAAATTTAATTTTTTTTATCAGCAAAATAAAACATCTTTAACTTAATTTTAAATTTCACTTTTTAAACAGTTATCGAAATGTACATAAACAATAACAATTATAATGCGAAGTGAAAAATTTACATTTATATTTATTTTCTATCTGAAATCTAAAGTTTGGTAATTGCAAGGCATGGCAGGTTACACTTTCAAATTCAAATAAATTGACTTCTAAATATTATTATTTCAGACTGACATTTATTTCAAGTAATTCTGATATGTTTAATTAATCATTAAATAAATTAATTTAAATTGAAAATAAACAAATTATGAAAACTTCCTATGTTTTTACAGAAAACTTTCCAAGATGAACAAAAGCTGAGAATAAATAATGACTGTTTGATTTCTTTCTAATATTTATGAAATTTTTCTTTGATACACAAATAAAAATGCCCATATTTATCGATAAATCGATGTTTGTGCACTGGATGTAAACTGCTAAAATTTGTCTTCATTATGGATTGTAGATGCTCATGAATTAATCAAGTTTTGTTCTTATTAATTTTCAACTGTGAAAAAAAGCTCTTCACAAATAAATGTAATCCCAAAGTGATTATTTTTGGGGCAAAAATTCAAAACCGAGTGTACTTATTTTTGAAAATGTAAATGAAATTTAATCAATCCTATTATCTTCAAATCTTTGAATAAATTAATTAGCATAATTTGTAGATTTTCTGTTGTATTATTCCCATTAGTTTTTAAGGGCAATGAATATAATGTAAATTCGAACTTCAAATAATTCAAACCTTGAAAGCTTTACAACAAATACATAAATAAATTTGGGGCCACATGTGATCTGTAGGCTGCCAGTTTGAAACTGTTGACCTAAGCCATGAGTAAAAGGAAAATTTGGCTACATAATTTAAAACCCAAGATATGTACTGCCAGTTATTACAAATAATTCACAATAAGAATAAATTCTGTGGATCAAAAGAGGACTAAAAATGTGGAGTGCATCTTACTGCAACTTGTGGCTGTAGTTCAGGTAGAAAGGTAGTGGGATCACATCCTATCATTGCAACTATTTTGTGGTTTGTGAGAAAGAAGGACATCAACAACCCTCCAGAGCACAAAGATGCAGTCTTCATTGTTATTCATTCCTACATGAAATTTATTCTCGAAAGGTGGTGATTTAATGTGTTAAATTAATTTCTTTGCTCATGTTAATGGGAAAGCAGAATGGATGTCTTTTGCATGGATTTTAAACAACTGAACGAATGTCACTGAATTTGTGTACAAAGAACGCAAATCTGAGAAATTCCAGGACTGAACTCTCGAGGAATTCTCGTGGAGAAGTCTACTTTCCAAGTTCTAGGGAGTAACTAAATATTTCTACATTATACTGAAAAAATTCAGATGGCACAGGGAAGGGAAATACATGACCAATATGGCAATTCACAACCCTCATGATGTCAGTAACTATTTCCAGTTGCTACTAATATTTGAAAACACTATCACATAAATACGATACAAAAAAATTTAGCATTATACCACCATTTCTTGCAAACACAGCTTACTAGCTAAATCAGCATTACTGTTAACTACCTGGTAACAAGAATAAACAGCAAGTAATTAGGAGTTACTGCTAATATAAATTATATACGCATGAAGAGGAAAGCAGATTACTGCAAAAAAAGTAATACTGTTTCTTTCTTAGAGTGTAAAATCTGATTTACATTCATTCTGTATAAAAACTGAATATTATCAGTTTTCCCAATAATTACTAAGACCAACTCAAAACAGAAAAGCACGAAACACAAATCACAAAAAAATATTATGCCTAAAAAGCATATAATATTATGGGCAACTTTACTGATCTTTAAGAAGGGTGAACTTTTTTAGACTTCAAAATATTCAACAGAAATTAAGTACCAAAATTTCCGAATTTAAAGAACCTTTAAGATTCATAATAGCTTGGTTCTAATTTTGACTGCAATTCCATCCACATTAGATCCAAATGAAACAGTGTAATGCCCCGCATCATCAAATAATATATCTTAACAAATGCAACCAATAATTTGCACAATGATGAAACATGCTAATTTTAGAGGACCAACAGCTCAGTTTAACACATAGCCCCTCAAATTATTCATTAAATATTTTCAATAAAACACTCAAGAAAAATGTTCCATAATATTTTTTAAATAAAAATTTAATTTCTATGTTTAATACTTCATCACTTACTTCTCTTGCAAAAACAGTTTACAAATTGAGAATAACATTTCTAAAACATTTTAGTGTTTTATTATAAACTGTTCTAGAAATTTACTATACAATGCTTCATGTATCACACACAAAATTATTTTAAGCATTACTTGAAATTCATCCAAATTTCATAATTACATAAACATCATTAATGACTTATTTAAATTGTTCTATCACATTAATACTAATTTTGTATTTCTGTATTAAAATGAAGATTATAAAAATATTTAGTTCGGGTTCAAAAATCTTTAACAAAAGAATCACTTAAAAACTTCACTTTTCAGAAGATTCATTTAGTATTTATACAAAAAGTGATAACACACACAATTATGCATATTAAAAGTAGAAATATAATTATTCCTCATAACTAAAAAATGCATGTACAATGATCCTGACAAGCCATACATTTAATAAAATTCATTAAACCAAACTTTTAAATACCTTTTCATCGCTAGAGACTACAACAGAATCTAAGACAGACCTTAACTTTTCTACTTCAATACCTAAAAATATACATATATACATATATATTACTATCATAAATTTGGCAGGGAAAAAAAAGTTTACAGACATATATTGGTAATAAGCTCATAAGCCAACTAGAACAGACAGACTCAATAAAAACAACATGGGGCAGATAAAAAACAGGAAAATTTATTGTAGAAATTCTCTGAAGGGATATTTTTATGAAGGATTTCTGCTTAGCTGCTAAAAAAAATCTAGAAAAGCTAGCAGAAACTTACTTGCATTTCTATTACACGAGGGTTAAGCCAATTTTCTGCAGATTGCCCCCCCCCAAAGTACTATTTCAAAAGTTGCATGTTAATAGTTATAAATAAAATGTTTAAAAATATCATGACAAATTACATAATATTGATAGATTGGAAATGCATGTGCCAATTCTCCACATGAGCAATAGCAAACACATGCAAATACTTACTTTGATTACCAGATAACAAAGGGGTCCCACTTTGAGATAACTTGCCACGTAAAGCTGCATGTTCAGCTTCTTGCTCAAAAAGACGAGCTTGGAGCAAAAGAAGTTCACTCTGGAAAATGTTTTTAATTTCATTAATAAACCTTTGGGGATAAATTCATTTAAATTTCACATTTGCACAATACAGCGAAGGTTAAGTAACTACAAAAATAATTTATAATCTAATAATTTAAATATCTGTAATACACAGAAAAACCAACTTGGACACAAAAATTTCTCACTTCTAGTTTTCGGCATTTGTCATCATTTTCTTTCTTATCTCGCTCTGAAGCAGTCAGACGTAACCTCAGGTTTGAAAGCTCGGTCATCAGTTCTAACTTACTATTTTCAACAGCAGAACGAGCTAGCATTTCCTGCAAATATAAGTAAAATCAGCAGCAGTAAATACAATTGTTCTAATTAATTTTTGCAGTCAAGTAACAAAATATTCAATGAAATAATATCCAAACATAGTTATTCAAAATTATTATATGATTTTTTTTTCTGATTAAAATATTAAAACACAGAGCTGTTAGCGACATTACACATGAAATTTGTGCAAGTTTTTGTCTCTCACTTTGAAAATGCCCAAAACATTAATCATTACACAAATGAAAAAAAAAAAGCTGAAATCAAATTCATCCCACAATTGAGCTGCACATAATTTGCCAGCAACTCTACAACAGTGGCTACTTTCAAAACTGGTAAACAGGGACATGCACAAAGTTGAACATTGTGTTCTGGGTGAACTTATAAGGTATTTCTCCTGCCTTCTTCACATGCCTTCGTGGTGTAGTGGTCAGCACGCTTGATGCATAATGCCGAGAGGTCTGTCAATTCCCGGCAAGGGCATTACTCCTTTTTCATCTCTCCTGCTTCTAAATAAACCTAATGACTCAACAAACTTAAAAGCTGCATGTTAATGTTGTGGACTCAGTGACACTAGAAAAGTTTTGAAAAAAATAGAAAATATCCCCCCCCCAAATTTATTTTTCTGTTTGTGAAAACACACAGCTTAATTCCATTTCAATTAAAACAGAACAATCAAATCCATTTTTGCTTTCTTACTTAGGCCTTAAAACTAAATATTTCTCTCTCTATTGAACAAAGAGGGAAGGTATAATTTTTTTAATTGCAACTTAAGACAGGGCTTATGAAATAAAGCAAGGAAAAGCAGACCCATACACAGTACACAACAGCTTTTTTTTTAGTGCCTGTTAGCTATTTGCTCAACATTGTAGCCAATCAACGAATTGAACACATTTATATAAATAAACAATTTCTTAAATGCTTCTGCTTTATGTTTCCTTTTCATGCTATTACAAAAAAAAAAAAAAAAAATAAAAAAAAAAAATTAAAATGTAAATAAACAACACAATTTCACTAGATATAACAACAAGACAACTGGATTTCCAGACAGATGACGATACTAATAATTGGAGTTCCACAGCAAACGTCGTAAAAGAAAATCTTTCATTTGTAAACTTAATTTTTTAAACAATACTCAGGACTTGCATTAACATATTTCATTAGCATAATGACATACACTCAGGAATAATCAAATACTTAAAAAAAAAAAAAAAATTGCTCTTTGAAAATCTCAAACTGAAATTTTAATAACAAAATATACACTTTATTGAAATAACTTGTTGATTCATTTAATAAATCATAATTTTTGTATTCTATTCATAATAAAGAAGACCATTTTTTAATCTCAGGATAGCATAACAAAATCGAATGCAGGAAATTGCATTTTAAGTACAAATATCTGCTGTCATAAATCTATAGTTAACTTACCTGATGCAAACTCTGTTCAAGATGAATTAATTCCTCCTTCTTTTGATCTAATAGTCTTTCTAATTCACTAATTTTATCTGCCTGGGCTTCAACTTGATCTGCTAAAACACTTGCCTGCCAAAAATTTAAAGAAAACAGCATTATAACCTTTTGGAATGAAAATTCTTAACAGATTACTTATATCCTTAACTATCTAAATACATACACATATATACATATGTTTATTATATTTAAATTTTCTAACCTGTAAAAGCAAACTTTTTTTATCACTCTCTAATTCCTGCACTTTCTGTAAACTACCAATATCTTCAGAATGAACAGGCACCTAA
>KK122533.1:665373-676222 GCA_000611955.2 Stegodyphus mimosarum
GTGTTGACATTGCTCGCTTTTAAATCATGCGAGTTTCTTCATCAAAAATTCGTTAAAGTTTTAAAAAATATGAAATAGATAATAAAACAAATTCGAAATTCTGACTTCTAGATGCGCATATTCAGGTGGAAACGTTCATTATTCAAAATTGGATGGCTCTAGGTACCGTTGTTTTATCACATTTGGAGAAATATACATACACTTATGCAGATTCTTCATTATTTAATTTCTTTAAATATAATATAGCGCTGCTAGATTTGGTGGCAACAGTTTGAAAAGTAATTCAGACTTTTAATGTTTCCGACGGAAAATCGCAAAGCGAAAACAATAATCCTTCAGGAACAAAGCCCCTTTGGACTAAAAATAAAAATCTGAAAAGTGTCAGATTTTAAATTACGTCCAAAGGGGCGTTTTTTAACGTTTTGTGTGTTACCTTTATTTATTAAATATCATGTTCTTCGCACTTAAAACATAAAATTCAGTTCAACAGCAATGTCGCAAAATAATTTTAAAATGAGTGTATCTTTAGAATTTGCGATACATAGTTCCGCGCGCTTTAGATAAAAAGATAAAATAGATAGATAGATACAAAATTTTAGATAAAAAAGTTTTTCTTTTCCCCGTACAGTGTTGCCATTGCTCGCTTTTAAATCGTTTGAGTTTGTTCATCAACAATTCGTTAAAGTCTTACAAAATATGAAATAGATAATAAAACAAATTCCAAATTTGAGCTTCCAGATGCGCATATTCGGGTGGAAACGTACGTTATTCAAAATTGCATGTCTCTAGGTACCGTTGTTTCATTACATTTGGAGAAATTGTAGAGACATTAGGAACTTTTTGGAAGTAGAAGAATGAAAAATGTGCAACGCCTTCGCCGGGAATCGAACCACGGACCTCTCGGTTACGCGTCGAGCATGCAGACCACTACACCACGAAGGCGTGCGAAGAAGGCGGGAGAAATACCTTATATACTCGCCCTTTTAAAGGGCGATTGGGGTTTGGGGTACCCACTCGCCAAATCCCTGTGGTGGAGAATGATCATCCACCACCTCTTTTTAGTTCGGGCGCCAGTTGTAGAGACATTAGGTATTTTTGGAAGCAGGAGACATGAAAAATGTGCAACGCCTTCGCCGGGAATCGAACCACGGACCTCTCGGTTACGCGTCGAGAATGTAGACCACTACACCACGAAGGGATGCGAAGACGGCGGGAGAAATACCTTACAAAACATGCATACATTTATGCAGATTCTTCATTATTTCATTTCTGTAAATATAATACAGGACTGCAAGATTTGGTGGCAACAGTTTGAAAAGTGATTCAGACTTTTAATGTTTCCAACGCAAAATCGCAAAACAATAGTCCTTCAGGGACAAAGCCCCTTTGGACTAAAAAAATTTTAAAATATACATCTGCAACAACCTTAACATTTTTTCCAACATACCACACCATAATGACCTATGCACGTTACAATCTCACGTTCGCACTCGGAGTAGATCTAGATTCTAGATCTAACCTAGAAATATCGCAAAAGGAATTAAAATAGACATCATAATAATAATCCTCCAACAATTCCACACACAAAAAAAAAAATATCACACAGATAACACATGGCACAAAAAATTGCTCATAGGTAATATTGGTCCAGGACTAGTTACTCACCAGAATTACTGTTTTTTAACTTGTACATTAGCCATAGACACTTTTTATGCCAGGAAACGTAAAAAAATCAACAGTGCCCTCGTCAGGATTCAAACCATGTACCTTTCAATGCTAGTAACAATTTAATCACAAGAGCACATACACGGGAATGCGATAATTCATTACATTCTCCACCGCTTAAATAACTGGAGAGATGCAGAAGACCAAATTGACTGAGTACACGAAGTGATGAATTATCGTTCAAAATGTTTTAATTGGGGTGCCACTGTTCTGATTTTACCTTTTTTTTTTAAATATACGAAACGTGAAAAATTCTCTGCGCTCTCGCTGGGATTCGAACTAGAGACGTTCCGGTGTTAGTTGTGTGTGCTAATCACTTACATCACGGCAACAAACACGCGGGAATGTGATAATTAATAATAAACTTGCAAATTCCTCAGTTTTTCATATTCGTAATCTTATATACAGTTACAAAATCGTGGAATTAGGCTCCAGATAACCGGAAATCCAATAAAGCACATAGCGTATTTTAATTTGAGGGCCCAGTAATATTAATCTAATTAATTTATAAATTTATAGAGTTTGACTTGCTTTGAAATATTAATTTTTTGAGTTAAATTTTTCTATTAAATATATCAAAATTCTATTTTAAATGCTATGCTTTTTTTGGGATGAGTATATGCTTAAGCGAAAGAATTATTTTTCACTTTTAAAAAGATACGAACCGAAGACAAAATTATATTAACCAATTTCAGATAAAAAAGAAATGAGTACATAAAAAAATTACGTATGTTTTACTGGTATATTAAATTCAATTCTATATAAGTTTCATATTTGTTAAAGGGAGCCTTAACCCTGATTGTATTTGTAAGCCGTTTCTCGGTATTAATTTAAAGTTGTCACTGCCTTATTTGACAGTACTAAAGACGAAACGCAATTTCTTAAATGAGACCTTTTCTGGGTGTGAAGGAAGGAAGGTGAACATTATTAAATCCATTTACAATCTCTTTTGATTATTCTTAAAGCATTTAAATTAAAAAAAAGAAAAAAGAAAAAAAAAACTTGGAAATTTTTCGCGCACTGCAAAAACTGTCTCCCGGCTCACACTGTATGACTCACTGGCTTAAAGTAGAGAAAAAAATGAGAGTAATCTCCTTAGCTCCATTTCAGTTTCTATTGAAGCCACTTCTGACAACAGTGTTGAATTAATTACCGTTCGAAAAGTAATTAATACGATTAGTAACATATCGCAAAACACGATGGAATTTCTTCCACTGGAGATATATTATTAGAATTTTAAATCTTACTACACGCATATTTAAAAAAAAAATTAGGAAGGGCCAAACTTCCGGTCGAAATTCAAACTTCAACAAAACTACCAAATAACCAAACCAATAAAAATAAACTACCAAGAATAAATGGAACATTTTTCTCACTTTTTCAGCCTGTCACAAAAGTAGTACGCTTTATGGAATAGAATGAAACAATATTTTTTAACAATAATCATTTTCCGCAATAATTAACTAATAATTCAGTGCTCATGCACTTGCTTGCCAGTGGCTGAAGCCGTGGAATAATGACGTTTTTATTCCAAGTTTGAGATCTAGTAGCGGGAAAAACTGTAGTTTATGACACTTTCCCAATAAAACAAATGAAAACGAAAACACTAGCCAATTTCTTTTAGGATGCTTGTCAACACAGCATATTTAGCTGTCTGAGGAATACAGAAATTCACGTTAATTTCTTGACGTACAATTTGAAGGTTATATGCTTTTATCTTGCTTCAAGTCATGTATAAAGACGTCTTTCGTTCTGTAGAAAACCGAAATATGATTAAAATCTTATGTCATAGCTTTAAAAATAGAATAAATTTCAACTTAAATTCTTGTTTTCGTACAGTGAACTGTTGTTTTTTCCCCTTGTCTGCTTTTCAATCAATAATAGAACTTTTAAAAAAAGAATAAAAATAAAAATAAATAAATAAATAAAATCCGTCACTATCAAATCTTCTATATAAATGTGCGAAAAAAATATTTTCTTAGCACCCCTAAGGACCCCGCAAGTTTCTTCTGCGTTAACGTAATTTACGACCTTTTTCTTCTAGTGAGGCGCATCTAAACGAACACCTATCAAGTACCCACAACATAGGAGAAAAATGAAACCATAATACTATGACAAAATGAGCAGAGAGCAAAGATAAGGATTTTAAGTCGGTAATCATACAGGAGCATCGCGTATAAGAAATTAAACCTGATAAGTCAATTTAGAAACCAACGAAAGCCAAACGCAAAACTCAAAGAAGGCTTTTAATTTGGAGCATAATAGTATTCTCCGCCGCACCTTCCAAAAAACTTTTTTAACATCTCCATAAAACACGGAGCTTTAAACAGTGGACGTGACTTCAACATGTCAGATTCACTTCATCATCATTGATCAGACAGGAAGGCTGAGGAGAAGGGTGTTGAACGGATTCATCCCACGCAGCAAAGAGCTCGACGCTAATGGAAAGTCATGTGATTGAACATCCAATATTGAGTATAATGAGTAATCGTAGGTGAAAATGTATTATTTCAGTTGGCATGAGCGCTAACAAAATATTTCAATGAAAATAACATTACCCTCTCTTTTCAATCTTTACATTTCCAGGAATATATCCTCATCATGTTCAAGAGGAAAAAAGTCCAAACAAATAAACGATAACTAACAGTCTATCCGTTTTTTCGAATACAGGAAAGATGAAAAATCATTGCGCCCTTCGTCAGGATTCGAACCACTGATCTTTCAGTTGCTAGCTGGACGCGTTAACTAGTTACGCTAAGACAGCATCAACAGACGAGATGAAATAATTCCTTACAGCCCCACATAATTAAACAATGCTATAAAAGAACTGCCATTATATAACATTCACGACTATCATTCTCAAAAAACGTTCGATATTATATAAAGTTATATGTACACACTATTTTAAGAAAGAGAGGAGAAGGAATCTGGATTGACTCACCTTTAAGCCATTTAAGTAAGTTTCAAAACGACAAAGAACATGACTTCTCAGAAACGCTGTAAGTGATGAATACGTAGAATGACAATAGTTGTCTAACACAATTACGTTACATTTTACTGCATATTCAGTTCAAACAATGTCAGAAGTTGTTTTATTGAACATTCTAGCTACAGCGTTTCGTTTCACTCTGTCAAATATTCCCAATATTTTAGAAACTGTTTCGTAAAATGATAAAGAGAACTTCGGAATATGCGCTCAACATTCCTTAATTTCTTTTGTAAGAATCTCTGAATCTAGAAGTTTCTGGTTAATGCCACTCAAGCCTTAGAAGACTGGTTGCGAGTTAACGCTTAGCCTGAAACATATCGCAAAGTCTGAAGAAGGTTAAAATAACCCTCCTGAATGAACACAAAGGCACGACATGTGCGACAGACATCCACGACTTGCGGATGTTTAAATTAACAAAACAAAATGTTAAACTTTAAATGTAGGTAAAGTAGTACGAGACTACACATAAAATAGGCTACTCAAGCTGGCTCATCTAGTTAACGGCGCGTATTTTAAACGTCTACTAGCAAGACGTTAAAGTCGATATATAACATACAGCTAACGATAGTAAGTAACAGTAACTTCTGGCAAACGCTCTAACCTATATACTCAAAACCTAAGCTTACATACACAAATAACTAATTTATATTCTGGTGAGGGCTAAGGAAAGGAGAAGTTATAGTAAAGGTTTAAATCAGAATAATTGATTAATTAACATAAAATACATTATACATTCTTCGAATTCTTTCCCCACAAATGCATTATATCCCTTAAAAAAGGGGGGGGGGACTGAGAAGCTATAATTGACAAAAAACAATTTTCATTTTTCCTGTTAGTAAAAAAGAAAATCATAGTATTCGCATTAAATAACAGACTACAATGTGTTCTTAAAAGTCAAATATGCTATACACTGAAGATAACTTCAAAAACTTTTATTTAATCATAAAATGAAACACTGTCTTTACCGATTTTGGTTCGACAATGCTAGTTTCTGTGTTCAGTTATCGGGTATGACTTCTTAGGTCCGACTTTTCTAAGCTTGCGAACAAGAATAAGCAAATCACATGTTGCTCTATGACTGACAATTTAGAATTCTTATCTTTGCTCACTGTTCATTTTATCGTAGTAAGGATTTTATTTTTCTTCAAAGCTTCAGGTATTTGATTGGTGTCCGCTTAAATGAGGCTCACTAGAAGAAAAAAGCTGTAAATTATGTTAATGAAGGGAAACTTATGAAGTGCTAAGGATGGCGTTCCCCTCCCCCCATCTAAATAGACGATTTGATAGGAAGGGAAATTTATACATATATAAAAGCTCTATTTCTTATTGAAAATCAGACAAGAAAAGAAACGGTTCCCAATACGAAAACAAGAAATTAGATTCAAGTTTATACAGCTAGGACATAAGATTTTAATAAAATTTAGATACAGTTACAGGGTAAAAATTACATACTTTAACTTCTAAGTGTAAATACATTCAAATGAATATCAGTTTCATCATTTATTTTCGCAGTTAATCGAAATGCTTGACACCATAGCTTACTTTTTGTGTTGAACTGTTTGTTCATTATTAATATCTGAAAACTGCGATGAAATTTAAACGAACAACGCAGTTATGAGAATTATGTATCACAAAATATGAATCAACACGCCTAAGTAATTTTAGCATAATAATTAACAGAGTTTTATATCTTAATAGAATGTGATATTAATTATTTCGGTTCTCTACTGAAAGAAATCTGTAAAAACGTCTTTAGACATGACTTAAAGCATGATAAAAAGCAGATAACCTTCAAGTTGTACGACTAGCATCTTTAAACGAATTGGCTTATGTTTTCATCATTTGTTTCATTGAGAAAACGACATAAACTAATTGCAGAAAGCAACAGTTTCCCCGGTGTGGGCGAGACACAAAATTCTTGGCGAGTCGCACAAAGTATAAAAGACTTATTTCTTTTGCTACATAATTTTACATGATATTTTACAATTTATTCATAATTACTAATGGGTTAATACATTGATGTGTACGTATATTAATTTATCATTACATATTACTTTCTTCAGGGGCTCCTGTCGCTATTAGAAAGAATTATATACTATGCATATAAAGGACAGTAAATTACAACTAATATACACTTTATGTCACCATACTAAAAAACAATTACTACTTAAAAAAAAATCACGTACACCATTTATTAAAGTTAATCTAAGCTAAACTCTTGTTACTCAGAAAATAAAATTACGTGCACTCTAATTTGGCTATAATGCTTGGTATGATTCCTTGCATACTACTAGAATGCTCAAAATAATCTTATTACTCCCAAATCCCCAATTACTGCCTTTAAGTAACGTTTGTTTTTGATTGAAATGCTAGCCCAAAATATACAAAAATCAAAAACTTGACTGTCTTTGACATCAGCTCTTGCTGAATCAGAAGTCAGAGTGTAAACGAATCAATTACCAGCTGAACTACCAATTAAAGATGCTTCCCCTATAAGCAGAAATAATTATTAAAATATATATAAAGTATTAAGTATTTAAAGTATTTAATGAATGAATCAAAAAGATATAATAAACACTCATTTAACTGATAAGAAGCTTCAATTGTAAGTAAAACTAAATAGCAGCTTATCAAAGCATGAAGAATTTTTTAAACGCTTTTTTGACTCTCATCTTAATGCTACAGAAACAGAAATTACAGACGCATTTGAAAAAAATGAAATGCTAGAATAGATTTAAGAATATTTGAAGTAACGGAATGAGAATTTTCCCATATCATCTTGAAACGGATATTATTTGAACATGGCAGAACACACAAGAACTATCTGCCATGCCGTGAGGGCTTCCTAAGAGAAACTGGCTTGAAATCACGTTACACAGGGAGAAAACCAACGCTACTGAGACTTTCCCACATCAAGCCCTCACGGATAATCTTCGGTGAAGAACATAGCGCCATTCTGGAAAAAATTATGACACAACTGTAACTATATAATTTTTTCAAATGCAAGAAGCTAATTAATTTTGCTTAATTTGAATTTTAAGATCAAAAACAAAATTTAGGAAAATAAGAACACGACTAATTAGTAATATATTTTGATTACTTTTTAATAAATTCAAAGTATCAGTTACAACAGATAGTTGTTGAAACAAACCCCAATTTTACATCTGTGTCGATGTTAGCAATATATCGTTATTTATTCTTCATCGATACTCTAAAGCTACATGCTTTCGCTTCTAAGGAATGTATATTATATATCCGATTTAAAAAACGGAGGTGCAGATTCCTTCAAACCATCTATTACAGCGGCGAGCAGAGATTGCCAGCAGGAGCAAACGCCCCTCCCCCCCACACCAGCAGGCATTCTGAAGCCTCACAATGACAGCGGGTGTTAAGGGTTATCCTAATTGCTGGGTTCGTGCGTAGGACGCATAGTAATGATTCAAGAATTTTTACATCACCGACTACAACACTGCTCACAACGCTTTTCAAAAGCCAATATAAGTACCTCGACCCGTAGTTGTCGGCTATTCTTTTGTCGCAAAGCGCGACGCTTTACGACAAATCATGCTCGTCTCGAAAAGTATTCTTCTGTGTTTTTTAATTAATGAGTTTAGTTCAACGCAAGTGGATAAATTACATTTAGCAGATTATTTAATGCAAACATATTTCCTACAAACTGATTTCAGTATATAAAGCATAAAAAAAAATAGAGAGAGATACTAATGTATTGAATTCGGTCAAATAATCGAGTACAGAAACAGCCTAACCCATCTGTAAATACAGAGCTTAATTTCTAAAACTAGAAGTGCCGGAAAGGCATCACTAGAAAGCCATCAGGAAGGAGGGAGAAAAGGAATAAATAAAATAACCAATAAAATAATAACATAACTAATACTTAAAATAATAAAATAATTAAAATAGAATTCCATAAAATTTAAACAGATAAATAATTTCATAAATTATTAAATTAATGATAAATAGTTAAATAATAAAATAACGGGTCTCCTTTTATTTGGGGCTCCGGCTAGAATTACAATTTCATTCAAGAACTAAGAAATAGCTCAGCCTGAATGGCTGAATTTAAACTCTGAAATATACAGTATAATCTACTGTTTCAAAGAAAGATTTCTTTTTTCCCCAGCACAGCTATGAAAAAAAGTAAAACGACTGACGCGTTACTCGTGAGAATACTGGAAATAGTACGAAAGTAAGGATGGAAATTTTAATAGAGAAATGTAACTTCGAAAACTAAGAAGAGACCAACACTTTCTGACCGAGATGCCCTGCCGATTCTAGCTGCTAAGCAGAATGCGACGTGTGTGTGGGGGGGGGGGAACTTCCTCCAAATCGATCCAATAACAATATGAGGACAAACGTAAGGCTCTGTACTAGACATAATTTTCGTCCCTTGTATTTAGTTACAACGAGCGAAAAGTCTGCAGGAGCTCTGAAATGAGAAGCTACTAGCGTTGGACGGTCACGACAAAGATGATCACTTTTACACTTTCGCGAATTAAACATTTACCCACTGTCATAAAGTTTTAAGGTATATTTTAATTTTATAACAGTTATTTTAATTTCAATGCACTTTCCTATCGATTCTTCAACATTTACTTTTGTAGAATAAGATACGTACGGATTTTAAATATGGTACATTGCGATTATTACAAGGCATGATAGTTTCGAAATAAAAGGTTAGATTAAGTTCCTTCACAGAACGTTTTTTTTTTTTTTTTTTTTTTTTTTTTTTTTTTTTTAAATTTCCAATGGCTAAGCGCAAAAAGTTACAAAGAACTAAAACTAAATTAACTGAACTAAAAAGTATTTAATTGCTAACTCTATCTTTCTCAGTCAACAGATATAAAATAAACTGTATGACATCCATAAATTTACAACTGATTCATTTCCATTACAAAATTTCAGAAATACTTCCGTATCAAGATATAACATTATATGACAATTAATTGGCATTTTATCACAAGTTATCACGGCATGGGAAATTTTATTTAGAAAATATTAGCGAACTAAAATTCTTCAGTCATTGTTCAGTCATCCAAACAATTACCTGTTTATTAAACTGCCGATGTTTCCTGCGCTGTTCTCAATCGATATAATTTGTAACAGTATTTTATGACTATTTTTTATTTTGGTTTGCTTGTTGTACACGAATTTTCGACATTCTTTTCTTATTATTAAAGTACGAAAGACCATAAAATTTTTCGAGGACACTATTTTCTTAAATTAACACTCTTCCTTTCCATTTTAATTCATGGTGCCGCCGACAAAGAGGATTTAAGTGCAAGTATTTGCGTATTAGAATACTATGGCAAACTGATTATTTTTAATATGGTACCAAAACTTATGTGCAAAAGCAAATGATTCTGAAAAACCAAGCTACTCTCTTTAGCAGAATAAAACAGTACTTCAAATTATAACACGAACAACATTTAAAACTGCAAATTTCGAAAAAGGAAAACTAAAAATTTATTTAAATCTGTTCCTTAAAAGAAAAAAAAAATTTAGTTGATCCTTTTTAAATTCCAAGTTTTAAAAATTCTCATACCAGTTATCCAAACACACAACAGACCATAAGTATAAAATACGAATACTTGGATGTTCAATCAAGATAAAGGTTTTTCTTCTCCTGTCTTAAAGAACAAAGGGCAATAAAAATGAAAGAATGACGAAAGTAAACTGAAAAAATACAACACATTTTGAATATAGAAATCGCATGGGTAGATATGTTATTCAAAATATACGCTCTTATGAATATATTTGTTTGTTTTAACTAATGTTTACATAAAACTCTTAGAGACATTCTCTACGAATCAGATTTTCGTAACAATTATTTATTTAGATTTCGGTTTCTTGTTGCTGTTAAAGCAAAGCTCAGTTTAATTGATGAACAGCTATTCCACAAATAATATCATTAAATTAGCAAAAGCTTAAAAGTTAACTAATAGCATAGTTTTTCTCAATAGTAACTGCTATCGAGGATAATTACAATTTAAAAATGAAATTTTAATCACCGTCAAGTTCGTACGTTCTCACTCATCCAAAAATTTAGTAATTTGTTAAATCGGTTGCGAATACTTGCATTTATTAAAAAAAAAAAAAAAAAAAAAAAAAAAAAAA
>KK122533.1:676233-693324 GCA_000611955.2 Stegodyphus mimosarum
TAAAAAAAAAAAAAAAAAAAAAAAAAAAAAAAACTTCTAAAAATGCAAAGCCTATAACTTCTACAACACATCGCACATTAGTTTAAAAATATATGCACATGCACAATTAATAATTTAAATAAGTGATCCTGACTAGGCATTAATCCTTAATTAAATCAATCATCGATAATTTTCGCTCCATTTTTTTCCTCAGAACTCCTCCAGCAAGTGTCACTATTCAGTCAAATCAATCAATTATTATGCTGGCTCTAAATTTTGTATGTAGCATAATTTGTTAGCAGACTATAGCAGGCACTTACATCACTTAAAAGTAGAGAAAGTACAGCTGTCGCTACATAAACGCTATTTATTAAATTTTCAAGCAAACACTTGCATACACAATGTATGGGTCGCATTCCATTTCTGAACGTTCAGGCCCACAGTTACTCAACGCCACATGATCACATCACTTTCTGATCAACAAAAGATGCATAGAAGAAGCATTAGGATGTTGTACTATAATTAAAAAGGTTTGTTTAAGGCTTCAGCACGGCTAATTTTCACACTGTCCGTTTCGGTTTTCATCATCATCACTACGAAATTTCTTATTCGCCGAATCAACGGCGTGAATGATTTTTTCTCACTCAGAACTTGAAAATTTCCTTCGCTGTTTTCTACAAGGTGTACGAGAATTACTGCCTCTTGAAAATTTATAACTTTTTAAGCACTTAACGAATTTTCAAGAAACAAAAACATTTTATTCCTTACAATGGTAGAATTTTTTACATGATATCTACTTTATATCACTGCAGGTATCCATGGCGGACCATGGCGCAACGTCTACCGGGATGCCCGCTGAGTCAGCCTCACTCCCGGTACGAAGTATGGGAGTCCGTGGTACAAGTACAAAGAAGGTGGAGAAATGTGAAAGGATCTCGTGCCTCAGTAAATGCAAAGACTATAAAGAATTGCCACTCGAAGCTAATGGACACAGGTTCTGAATCAGATGTTAGGAGACGCTGTCACCCCACAGCATCAAGGAAGGAAGAAAGTATGCAAGGAGTTCAGGAAAGGTTCACTCGAAGTTTCTGAAAAATCACAAAGACAGGCATCCCGGGAAAGTACTTTAACCCGACACACAATCTGAACTGGGATGCCAGCTGAGCCCGCTCGCGCAAGGTTAGACTTCTCAATCCGATCACCATGCCCCTCGTAAAATCATCTATCTGCTGGAAGTGCCTCCGTTGACGGCGGCCTGGCATTCTCTCCTATTACACGTATCCTCCGAGACAAAACCCAACTTTCTTCGATAATTCGTACGGCAGAAATAACGACACGAATATTGCCCATTCTGCACGTTCCTTCCCTTATATCTTACTTCACGTGCGTCGGAGAGCTGCGCATTCCACATCATTCGCGTAACTCAGTGACGTGCGTCTACTCTAAAATTTGCATAAATTTCTGACCACTCCTTCTTGGTGTTGCATTTTCAATGTCGAAAAGTGTATTTTGAAATCACTTAAGCGCAATTCATTTTCCCTTAATTAAAATTTTAAATTTCATTTCAACCAATTCATTTAGGATAAAATAAAATGACATTCACTTGATAATACAAACAACAGTATAAGAAAATAATGGTAAAGACTTCATTAACAGTATCCCCTTCGATAAGCCTCAGCAGAATCAACCATCGCCTTATTTCTCCAGTCTTTGTCCTTTTCCCAGGTTTTTATGTCCATCAGTCTCTGAAGTGAATGCAGTTGCAGTGTCCAGTTTTGCACAAATTTCACGATCCTTAACTTCAGTTTCGCCGTCTTAAGCGACAAGATATGATATAAAACAAGTCCATCTTATTCACAGCTGTCAAAGAACATGAACACAAGAAGATACCACACACCAAAGATGCGCATAATCGGTTCTTGAATAGTCGCGTGGAAATCAAGTAGACCGAGGAAAAATAGATCTTTTGCTCCATGAAACACAGGCGTCTCAATCCAAAATGCTCGCAAAAACAAAATAAAAAATTCTTCAACATTCTTCTTTTATTAGCGAAGTTCCTCCCCCTTCTTAATCGCTGACAAATGCCTTCCCGTCGAGAGACGAGGAGAACCCGGACCGCAACTTAATCAATAGCAAATTTGAATACGGTGAAAAAATCCTGCCTATTACGACTCTCGTGCAACAACTTTTAAAACCTCGGTTTCTTAAAAAATGAAGACCGCCTCTGAATCCACCACTGACTGAAACTAGTCATAAATTAATTTCTATCCATTCGTCAACTCTCTCCAACCGACGAGAAAAGGGTAATAACTTACAGCCGTTTTTCCAAGAAAAAAAATCTAACCCCTCCAAAACTGCCAAACTCTCTTTTCATGCAAAATTTCAAGGAATGTTTTCAACCGTGCTTCTGTCACAGTAGTGACATCTGCAGTAATTAAACACTTCAGACGAGGCCGAAATTTCTCACACCTTCCCTCGAACAAAACACGTGTTCAGTGGTGAGAGTTAGGGGAAGTTGCCAAGCTGTCTGCACCGAACTTTGAACCCGAAATGGGTATCCAGCATGGCAAAAATCATCCACTTTTAGCTGCATTATACTTTTCACTAGCTTTTTAAGGAATGTAACGCATTTAAAGAAAACTGTGCTTAAATGATAATATATTACATTAATTATGAATTAACACACAAATATTAAATTTATTACGAACTTATAGAGTTTGGTAGTCTTTGGTAGCATACTCCTAACGGAGGTGGAGTGAATTATTGCTTCGTCTAAAAAGAACTATAGAGACTTGAAAAGGTTTAAAGTAACCTTTTAATTAAATCAGAACTAGAATATAAATGTACGTCTCGTGCTTGGCAAATCAGCCAGTTTCTTGTGGCAATGGAGTAACAGTCAGTTTCAAGATTTAAAACTAAGCCTCGTAGTCAAAGACTATATAATTTATTTAACGCGAAGTTGGCTCAAAAACGTCTTATCGACGTAACAATTTAAACGACGGCAACTGTAAAGCAAAGCCGAACAATACATCTCTAGAGCTAGCGAGTAACATGGCGTCGAGACGCCCAAGCACGCTCCGACTTCCAATCCGAACAGCCTCAGCTTATATAATCTGAAATTAAATTTGCATTTTGATAGGAAATGGAAGGGAGAAGTGAGAGTTAAGATCTAAATAAAAAAATAACTGGTTATGTAAAATTATAATATCCTTATAAATTCAAATTAGTACACAACAATTCTAAAAAAATAGTCGATTCATGGGTCTCAAAATTAAGAAACGCAACTTCTTTAAAACATATAATTATATCGTTTTCTGAATAGCTCATTTTTACTTACAGGTTATTTTTTCTAATTTGAAAAAAAAGCGATTTTGTTACCTATAATGCAGCATGTTGGGTATATTACAATTTTAAGACGATGATGAAAAAAAATATTTTTATTCTATTCAAAATATATTAACAGCTCGAACATAAAGTAAAAGCAACAAATACAATAACAGATAAATCGAAATAAAAGTACGAAATTTCATGATCCTACACCGCTTAAAAGAAATTAAACTTTAAACTGTGTTATATTTTTACATTTTTTGACATTTTAAAGATATTTGATTTCTTAATATTTAATTATGATCTATGAGAATAGCCTAAGAAACGAGACACAGTTTATTATTTTCAATTGATTAACAAGTAATACACGGTCTTTTACATCCCGTCGACGTAAGCAATTATAGAAATATGTGTATCTAGCATTAACACCTGAAATGTAGTAATGCCTCATTCTTAACATCGACCTCACAAGAAGGCTTTCAGAACAACAGGTTTTAAATACCTCCATTAAAAAAAAAAAAAAAAAACACGCTATAGTCGCTAAGCCACTAAGCCCATATTAATAAGAATCTGAGACTACAGGCGTGGTATCAGAATACGGATCACGATGGCCTGCTGTTTCAAAATGCGCAAATTACCACTAAAAAAGTATAGTGCAAAATATTATTGTCTGCATTCATTATAAAAACGCACTGGGTCAGCGTTTTCTTTCTAAATACAGCACTAAGGGATAAATTACGTTCGCACACACATGCAAATTTTAATTCGTCTTACTGGGGTACAAGTTGAACGTAAATTATTAGTTTCGACCGTAATACAACAAGACATAAGTAATCAGGAGAACGTATTCTATATCCCCGTAAAATAAACTTTTACAAAGTTATTATCTATCAAGGAAACAGAACACAATTTAATAGAATAAAACATAGAAACTAAGACTTAAATAAATTAAACAGAACAGAACAGGAAATAAGAGTAGAAAGCAATAACTAAAATTTAAGAGGATATATGAACGTTTGAAAGCAAACGAAGATAACGAACTTCTCTCATTAAAGCAAATTAAAAAAAAGAGGCGAGAAGAAAACCGTGATAAAATACCTTTATAAAAATAAACACATTGTAGGAATTTATATTTATTTTCACTAACCAGTTAAGTTTATGCTTTCCTTCCTATTAGCCTTCATTCCCCTAATTGTTAATGCCAGAATATTTAAATTTGGTAGTGCGCGTGAAAGAATGCAAATTCTACCATTAGGAGTAAAGGTTTAAATACTGAGCTCTAGGAGGAAAAGAAAGGAGTGGGCAAGCACTGTACCTTTGCAGCATGAGCTTCTGTTTCTGCATTTATTGCTGGTTAAAGTAGTGTAACTCCTTTTACTTTGCTGCCACGAGACTTCGACGCGGTTTTAGGTAACAGGATTATCTGAGCCCTGGGGAAAAGTCTACAATTGTGTTAATATCTTTAAATTTTAAATTTAATTCTTGCTAGTTGAGTTACCGCCCGAGCGAAGTGTAGTCTGTTAGCGTCAAGTCCACGCATTGTGAATTTTTCCTGTCTGGTTCCTGCACCTACTTCAGCTGTAACTCTAAAAGCTAAGTAACTAGACATTACAACTAACACAGAAGAAATACGCCAGCTTCACACAAAAACGTACACTTCCAAAATATATATAATTAATTTTGAAGAACTAGATAAAATTTTTCGAATGCCAGTATTTCAATTACATCCTAATCATCATGGGTATTATCTATCACAGTAATATCAGAGCTTTTTGTAACGAAAAGCGAAAGAAGCAAGAAAACTTAAAAACAGAGAAAGAAATTTAACTAAAATTACTGGATAAAATAAATAACTAAATCAATAAAGAAACAGCGAACTATATGGATTCAAACTATATGTATCGGAGATTCGGATTGGAAAAAATTCACATGCTTTAATGGAATTTACTCATATTACGGGAGTAGCTATCTAAATATTTGCTATGACACTGAAAAGCTTACACTTCCAAGTTTACCCAAATGTTACTGTTTTCGATACTATAGATTTCGTCTTATCTAACTACTCAGATCACTATTGTTCTGGCCACTATTAATTCAGTGATGCAGAAATACAAGCCTTCTACACCTTAACAAGAATGCAGATATCACTGATAACGAAGCTGTTAATTCGTCACTTCTACAAAGCTCGTGTTTTGCTGAAGCAAAATTTGTGAACCCTGGCTACTTTGAAATATGCTGACCTTAATAAGTACTGAAAACTTTAGTCCTATATGTTGGAAACATTGTCTCTCGAAATATCATGTAACTACCGCTTATCTTGGAGTTTAATAGCCCGATAATATTCCCTTCATTTCAAAAATTAACCAGCCATCAGTATCATCATCAAAAGGAACAAAGGATTTCTATGCAAAAATAAATAAATAAATAAGAAACAAAAAGCTAAAATACATCTAGCTTATACTTTTCCAACAATCGACTTCGATTTATTGATAATAACAGTGTTTCCTGTTTTAATCTGTAATTTTGAAACATTTTGGAGTAATTAATTATTTGGATAAATTAGCGATTCTAAAACGCCATCGATTCTAAGACGCAGCCCGTTTTAATAACGCCCATAAGAAGAGAAGGTGCGTCTTATATTCGAAAAAATTAACTTCTCTTAGCTGTTTCTTCTCTGGAAATCGTCTCTTTACAGATACTGGATTATTGCATTACGACGACACATACGAGACCATCTGCCAAAAGGAAGGGATGCCTCCGCGTAGAACGTTCTAAGGAAAACAGACTTGTATTCACGTTATAGTGAAACTCAAGAAAATTTCCATGAAGGCGGTCTTGTTCATCGGAATATGACGCCGGGTTGAACTATCAGTGTTCAGAACTATCGCTCGGTCGCAGGTGAACTTGCTTCTTTATAAAATTCGACTATAAAGTCACCTGAAAGATACGAATTTCATCCAGTAGCTACACAAAAGAACTTTTCTCTTAGCAAACGGCGGGGAGGGGGGGGAGAGAAAATATAAATTCCTCCATCGGGCGAATTCCGAGGCACGCAAAAAGTGAACTGGAACTGACTCGATAGTTAATTCCTTTCTTTCCTGTTAAGCCAACTAAGACAGATATTTCACCTGTGCGTAAATGTTTTCTCTTCCCTCTGAAAATATCTGTTCAATAAAGTCATGAGATAAAAAAGTTGTTCCAGTTACTTTCTTGTCACAGAAACTATATACAAACACAGCACTTCTTACATTTATAATTTAGCTTCTAGTTTTAAATGCTTATACTACAAAAACATAGTCTCTCTTTATTTTTCACAAATACTAGTAAGAATAATAGCCAGACCAATATAAATGGAAATACTGCATTTTCATATTGAAAGAGCATTCTTTGTCGTTGTAGTGATTATACAACTAAATTATGTAACCAGAAAAGTCCTAATAAAGAAACAACTGGAACAGATTAATCAAGAAATGAAGCAGTAAAAATAAAAAGAGGTAACTAGAATGAAAATATGCCCTTAAGACAGATTAAAGACATTTTACATAAATACATTGGCTTAGTGTTATTAGATTTAACTTAACAGGAACTGTTCTTTATACATTCCATATTAAATAAAATCTAAAGAGAATAATGTAATAACTATTTCACGCGAGGTCCTTACACAGTTGAGGGCTTTTACTTCAGAAATAAAAATAAAATTATAACTTTTCTCGTTAAACGTTTATATAACACATAAAATATATAAACGATTACTTTGCCGGAAACGTAAGGAAAGATAATTCATTTTCGCATAGCATTCGAGAACTGGCTGCTTCTGACTCGTATTCACATAACATAAGTTAAAACGGCAAACAAAATCTGCGCGTTCATAGGTCAAGAAGTGAAGCCGGAATCAGCGTCCAGTTTTCATATTTACTTGGCCCCTGGTGAGTCTTTCAAAAGAGGGGAAAAAAAATATCAACCAAAGGGTATAACAGTGTTAAACTTTAACTAGAAATACGATTATAATAAAGAAAAAAATATTTTTCAATAAGTTAAAGGATAATCAGAATCCATACATACTTAATTAAAATTTACTTAAGCTTAGTATTTCAAAATAAGTTAAATAAATATGTTAAAAAAATGAAGCGTTCGAACTTTCAGGCATTTACTTACCCAAGGAAGCGAAGAGTAACAGTTTGCATAGACTGGTCTCGGAGCAACGACTGGATTTCTATATCCGATACGACAGTAAGGAGGAGGAGGTATGAATCTTCTGTGAGATTTAGGCTTCCTCCTCACACCTTTAACTGCAGTAGTACTGTAATTAGAGCTGCTGGATTCAGAATCATCCTGACAATGTTCTCCACGTGCAAGGACGCTTGAATCACTCCGGCCGCTACTAGGCCTCCTTGAAGATTTCGAAAATCCATCGACACCTGGCTCTAATACAAGACTCCTACTTACGATTTTTCTCCTGCGTCTCCTCTGGGGGCTGCTCCGGGCAGACTGATTTATACATTCTAAACAGCATCCATCAGGGCAAGAGTTATTAACTGTCTGGTACTGCCCAGAAGTAGCAGAGGTACTACAAGCGACCGAAAGTGAAGCATCACTAAAATCAGAGCCGTCGTTCGAAAAAGATCTAATAGGAGAAAACATAGCTTCACTCATGTTTTCAACGCAACAGCTTAACAGCTTATCCGCATCTACACAGCAGCGGCGCCATGACTCCATGTTAGGTAATTTATGCATTCGATTGTCGTTTTCCTGACGATTCCAACGACTATCGCATCTTACGATTCCATTGCCCGGCGCACGACTTATGTCCGTCAGATGAATGCGTTCGGATCTCCAGAGAGCGCCCGCGGATTTCACAGGCGAAGAGTACATCGGTTCTTTATAGGCATCGAAAAGGTGCTCGGTTTTTACTCATCACAGTTAGTTTTCAGGATCATACTGGGACGACCTCTGAATTAAAAAATAAACTCTGGAACTAAAATAATGATCACATCCGCCGATGTTAACCGCGAACAACACATCAATTTTTCACAGACGTCCGGATTAAAAACACGCGGCTATCCGTCAATGGATTTACTGACAGTTCACCATAAACACAGTTCACAAACATACGGTTATTCTTTTCGCTTTTAAAGCAATCTAATGAACTGAAATAAAGAATAAATCCAGATCGAACGAACTCGGAGTTTTTTTTAAAAAAAGCATCTTTGATAACACTCCTCACTGAATAAATAAATACCACAGTGTGAAAAACAAGAAGCAGTATTCCATTTTTAAAAAGGGTTCAAGCACAAATTCGTATTTTTTAGCTCCATATTCTTCCTTTAGGATAGTAAATCACAAAAGGCATAATATACTAAAAAGGACACTTATCCATAAAATACAAGTGCGCCTTAAAGAAATGAAACAGTCATAAAAACAAGACACACTCCCGAGCTCGGAAACAAAGGCTACTGAGGCAAACAGTAATTTTGTAGACACTGACGAATTTAATCAATGACCTTTAATCTATTTGAACGGTAGGCGCAGTAATAAAACTATCAACGATTACTAACAAGATGAAAGGATGTTTATGTCTCAGAAATCTTGGGGTCAGCAGCGAAGGGCAACATTGCCGGTCAAAGAAATAAATGCCAAGATTTTTTTTTTTTTAATTGCGCATACTTTCGGAAATAAACTCAGATTTCTAATCATAAGAAAATATATTTCCAAATCGCTGTTTGGAAAAATCGCGAACGCTCTTTATACTTCTCTGTCAAGGTTAAACTAAAAAATAAATATATAAAATAAAACCGTTTCTGTTTAACAAAAGTCCGCATTATTCATAATAAAAAATGGATTAAAATAACATTAGGGTCTTTTTTAAAAACGGAAATAAAATGAACTCTAAGACTTATGTCAAAAATTACAACTGCGCTAACAAGTAACTTAAAGACT
The DNA here is from genome assembly GCA_000611955.2 of Stegodyphus mimosarum. Classification (NCBI taxonomy): domain Eukaryota; kingdom Metazoa; phylum Arthropoda; class Arachnida; order Araneae; family Eresidae; genus Stegodyphus; species Stegodyphus mimosarum. The sequence goes on from KK122533.1 coordinate 685,477, forward strand.
TTACAATCCGCACAAAAATTTATTGATTGATTTGGCAACAGCAAAGCACGCGAAGGCTATCTGCCTAAAGGGTGGAATGCCTTCGTGAAGCCTCTCTAAAGAAAACTGGCTCGTATTCACCCTACACAAGAAGAAAACTACGAAAACTCCCATGCCCCTTTCAGTGGGATATCAATTCGAGTCGAACTACCAGTGTTTTGCGATTTTCACCGCTCGGTCGCTGATGGATAGTGGTTGGACTGAAAACTGTGAATGACGGCCCACTTAATAATATGACTAATAGGACACTACCGACACTTAATAATATGACTAAGTAGACTTCTTAATTTGCTAGCTTCAAAGCACAGATAGAAAATTTGGATCTTATCAGAACTTTTCGGTTAGATAATCTTTTTTGGATCATGTATAAAGATTCAGCAGCTAATTTTAAACAGCTATTCTGTTTTTCCCCTTACAGTCGGATCCTAGCGAACGGGCTGTAGCTTTTCCTCCACCAGTAACGTGAATATGAGGCGATTTGCCATCAAAAATCTTCTACAAAGGCACTCTCTCTTAAGCAAGCAGGCTTCCCGCCCTTCACACACACACACGCACACGCACACGCACACACACACAAAAAAAAAAAGACATATAGAATTAATTGTATCCTTCTCTTGAACAATTTTAGTATTCCAGACTGAAAGACCTTCCTTGTAAAGGCAGTGTGTTGTTACATACTTACCAGCATCTATAGAAATAAAGTGTGCGTTTCACCTTGTCGGAAAATTGGAAGCCCAAGCCTTTTAACACTCCACTGAACTTTCTTCATTATCAGTACGAATTTTTTGTTAAAATACAAGAAATAATAATAATAACGAATGAGTACATGAAATAATAGATTTCTACCTTTAAAATACGTTAAATCTTTCTTTTAAAGTAGCATGAAGGTTTTTGCAAACGCCAGGCACTCCTATATTCGACAGACAGACATAATTCTTTCCAAAGATCAGAACAGTGTCAGAATTGGATTGGATTGTTTGGATTACAGCAAAACTCATGATGGCTATTTGCCTATGAAAGGGCTATCTGTTAATAAGGACTATATATCTGTCTGATAATAATGTTTTGCCTTAATGAAATAACCTAACCTTTCAGAACAACGTGACTAGACGATCCGGATTATGCAGGACAGTTTTGCATTTCAAAGCTGTGTCCCTCTTAGAATATGTTTCTGGAAATGTTCTGCATTATTTTAATAGTTCGAGTTTTAGTAAATATAGATGACACGAATTTTGTTGTCGTGAGGATGTTTTCGTGGGATCCGAAATACAAGGTGATCCAAAAATCGCGCATACTGTGTATACTTTCAAAACTGTGTAGCTTCCAAAATGGATATTAATTTCATATTGTTTCAATATATGACTCCCCTATAATATTACAAGTAATATATCACTTGAAATTAGCTGCAGTTAATGCTGTTAGCTTTAAATCTGCTTGTTTGGCTAAAAAAATTTTTTTTCCAAGGAGAACGAATTTTTATGATAAAAGACCATCAGAAATGCTCATCTGTGCAAATATTACTAAAACAGCTATAATAATTATTGCTAGAATTCGCGGTGCTTCAAATTTAATTTGTCAGGTATTTTCTCCCTGCTTACTGCATGCCTTCGCGAGGTAGTTGCAAGAACATTCGACTGGACTTTATCATGAGATCTAGAGTTCAAATCCGGCGAGGGCACTGCAAATTTCTTCGGTTTCTTGTCTTCGAAAATTCCTAATGACCCTACAAATTTTCTGTTAAGACTGGAACATAACATGATAAGGTATGATATTTCTTCTTCTTATATGTTTTTGAATGTTTAACAGCGAAGAAATAAAAAAGAAGGCTTAACCGTTTGAATTCCAGGGGGTATTGAAAAAACACTGTCGAAGAATTCCAAACAGCGCACCCACGCTTTCTCTAAATGAGCACGAAAAGACCTAAGCAGTGTGATTGCCCTTATTTTATGTCGAAAAATACCAATCGAAGAGATAGCGCTTTGTTTATTTTACTTCGATGAATCCCAATGGAAGCGGTCACAGCCGAAAACATCGCGGCGAAAACAACGCAAGGCGAAAACGTCGCGGTACAAAACATCGCAGTTCTAAAACATCGTGATACAAAATATCGTCGTCGAAAATAAAGCGTATCAAAAACTTCGCAGTTTAAAAACAACGTCGTCGAAAATATCGTGGTAAAAAAATAAAGTAACTACAAATCATCGCATGATGATAAAATCGCAGACAATGCGTTTTTCAGGCTTTAATAATTGTAAATGGATATTCGCATAATGATTTGTGAGCGAAAGATGGAAAGAAGGATAATTTTCACTTTCATATTTTTTATTAACTAATAAATTTTTAAAAAGCAGAACAAGAAATTTAAACAAAACAAAAAATAATTTTCACTATAAGACTATCAGACTAACAAAAGAGATAAGGTCATGCAATTACTTATCTTTCTTTTTCTATTCTTTTTTGATTATACTTCATGAAAAATTAGCAGTAAAACTTTATAACAAAATAATTTTTTAATGACCTTTGTTAGTTAACTATGTGAGTTTTTAAAATTCTATTAAGTGCTATAAGTTGTATTAATTTTCTGTGCTAAGTTTCCATTTTACATTTTCAGCAAATGTTTATTAGTTAATAAACAAAATGTGAAAGTAAAAATCAGCCTTCCTTCCATCCACCTTGCGCTCACAAATGATTACGGAAGTATGCTCTTACAATTATTAAAGGCTGAAAAACGCATGTCTACGATGTTATCGTCATGCGATAATTTGTACGTACTTTATTTTTTACCACGATATTTTCGACGACGATGTTTTCAAACTGCGAAGTTTTTGAGCCACCTTATTTTGGACGACGATATTTTGTACCACGATGTTTTCTCTTTGCTTTATTTTCTCCCACGATGTTTTGTACCACGACGTATTCGCCTTGCGTTGTTTTCGACGTTTTCGTCCGCTGCCTGACACCATCGGAGCAATAGCGCTTCTTGTACATATACGTACTTAAGTTATAAATATTTCAAGTTTTGTTCGATAAAAATTATTGAGAAGATAACAATGAAATATTTTTTTTGTAATGTACTACTGCATTATTATAGTATTATTCCACATATTGTAAAATATATCAGGACTGAGTATTCTGTGCATAGTTTTAGAAAACATGGTAAAGTACTTACAAGGGTCCTTGGTCTCAAGTCCTGAACTGGAACAGGGAGCGGAAAATACGCTATGTTCTGGTGTAGCTATTGTGCTGGAGAATAACTGCACGTGAAAGGGATTTGAAATCCTCTTTTATTAAATCACTATTATTTACACACTTCCCACCTCGGGAGAGATACAGAAAGTAAAAGACCACACTTGGGCCTAACTTAACAATCAAATAAATTTAATACTAAACCTAAAATAGAAATGTAATTAAACTTTGCTTCGCAGAGCAAATCGCGGAGTTTGGCCTCTAACTAACTGGTGCGTAGCAAGAAGTACTAATACTGGCGCACTTTAATTTATTTCAATATGCAATCACGTAGTAAGCACTATGGCTTATAATTTTAGCTGCTAGCTGGTCAGGCGAACGTCGAGCAGACTGACCGTGATCTGAGACTAAAGCTCTCTCACACTAAGAGGTTTCTACCTCTGGTTTAAATAGTACTTGGCTGTACTTCAAAATTAGTATAAGCTGAAAACGCGCGCTTCTTCTGACGGGAAGTTGAAACAGAGAGGAGATAGAAAGATTTAAATTAAAATAAAACTTGGTTAGTTTAACTAAAACCTTACAAATATACTATTTACATTAAAAGGAGCTGCGTGATGTACTTGCTTCAGTAAATATCAGCGCGCGACTTCAACAATCGGTAACGCACCGTCAGTTATTCCCAATGTTTGAAATATACCGAGTTTTCTCGACATAAAATCTCAACAGCGCGATCGCGCTGCTTTGGATTCAAACGGTTAAAAGATCGAATTTTGTTGTGGAAGAATTAACGCAAACCGTTCTAGTTAATCCTAAGCTACCTGATAAAAGAAATTGTAAAAACACTGAATTTAATCTTATCGGCAATATCTCTCCCATCAATATATATATCCAATTTTATCAAGTATTTATATATTAATTAGCGAATAAAAATTGCTTTGGAAAAATAACTAGTAAATTTCTTTAAAATAATTTTTTTAACATTTTCATTAAAACAAAAACTAAGTTTTTTTGGTTGTTGTTTTGTCTACCTAGAACACTAAATGCTGGCAGTTAGAACCGAGTTGAAATCCCTACGAATCGGCCTTTTCATGTTTTTTCGATGTGAGGTAAACACTAATTTCGCATCCCTTTTCTTAAACAGATGACACTCACATGCTTTTCTTCATCAATTTATCAAACCAAATAAAAAATTCAGTTAATTATTAATTACTTAAAATTATTTACTATTTAAATTGAGACAGAAAAATCTAGAGAGGAGAGTAAGAAGAGCGAAGATTGTGCTGTTGATGTTAGGCTAATAATGGTGAAGTTGCAATATCCGATAATTACTATTGGTTAATTAAAAGTTTTTGTTTGAATGCTTTTTAATGCCACTGGGTAAAATATTTCAGTTCACTTGGTCATTATGTAAATAACACACATCATTTGTGTTATATTAGAATCATGACAAGGATTAATTTTGAAATGTAGCACTTAAGACTCATTATACGCATTTTAGAATTTTTAGGACAGACGGAGGAAATAACTAAATTAAAAAGAAGAGTTTAGAGCCTATTAAAATTTAAACAGAATTTTATAATACTTATGCAATACACATACAACAGAATTTATAATTCAATTTCTAAAAACCTTTGAATCTCATTCTTAATTTAAGAAATTTTCCCCATCTCATAAGTTTTAACATGCACCATGTCTGTCTACATTTCCGCAAATTTTTTATGCATCAGTTCTAACACCTTTCTAAATATGCGCAAGGAAGCGGCTCGAACTAAGCATTAAGCAACATATTTTCTGTATCATTCTGATCTCTCATACGCCAGTAAGTTGGATGATATCATGATAAGAATTTAAAAAAAAAAAAAAAAACCTCTACTACAATCCCATGCGATGATAACTTTATCGATAAACAAACAAATTTAAGATGATATCCGACCTCTACAAGAAAAATTTCAGAAGCGCTAAGAATTTCGGCTGATTTCTAAGTATCTCTTTCTTCTAAGCCTAGCCCCATTTAAAAAATAAAAACTTCACCCTTTCAAATTTTAAAATTCGCGCTCAATTTAAATAGCACTTTTATGCGTTGGATAAATACAATAAATTTTTAACAGCAAAACTACTAGTTACATTATTTAACCCTTTGACTATGAATTTATAAAAATAAATAAATAAATAAAAATTACCTCGTTTTCTTTCCAATTGAACAAAATATGTCATAAATAAGGTAAATTTAGAAGTTGGGATTTTTTGACAAATGTTTTTCAAGCCTAAGATCTGCACAGAGAATTTTTGAAATATTTCTTCAAAGAAAATTCTACATACAACATGTAGCCCTTCAATCAATCACCATAATTTAGCCCTTTGCGCTGATTCTTTTCAAAAGCTTCGACTATTTACTCCAAGACATTTTTATTTCGCGATGTTTACAGGCAAAGTAAAATGCAATTTTTCTAAAATTTTCTTATTTTCTGCATTATTATTCAACATCAAAAGTTGAGTAGCGAACAAGGGTTTATTAAAATCACTGAATACTGACTGTTTTTTCCCAAGCTTGATTCCAGTGATAGTTCGTCATGATTTCGCATGTCATCGGAGCGGTAATTAATTTCACTGTGATGCATATGAGTGCGTTTATATTAAAACTTCAAATTAACACTAACCAAAGCAGTAAAACCGGCATATTTTTCACATAAATGCCAGTAAAGACGCATGTTAATTAGCGGCTCTAAATAAAAGGACAAAAAGACAACTTAATGATCACCAAAGGCACGACCTTGTAAGGATAATGCCTAAAAATCCCAAGATAAGCATTGTTTCAAGGTTGCATTCAGAGGCAGAATGCTTAGTGGGAAAATGGGTATCCGATGTCAGAAATTGGGCAATATTTCCTACGTTTTGTTTAAATGGCCACACGTCGCAAAAATGCACTACATTCCTGTGTGAACAGAACTAAATATATTAGATTTGCTAGGAGATTCATAAAAGAAGGTCCTGATTTCCGGAAAAGTGTTGTGTGGAATGACGAAAGTAATTTCTTTGTCTCCACAACAGACTCAAGAAAGAGCAAAAGTTAAATTAAGCAATTCTGGTTCGACATCCGATGGAATAAAACCAGAACAAATGCATAAAACACTGAAAATACATCACGTCGAGTTCAAGCACTGTAACGGGAAGTAATTACTAAAATATAATTCAACGGACCAGCATACTTATTGCTAATCATATATCAGAGTTTTTTTCAATGTTTCTAAAAACATTGTGTCATCAATATTCAGTTCTTCCAGAACAACTGTAAAAAAAAAAAAAAAAAAAAAATTCAGTTTCAAGCCGTATTCCTAGAGTATGAAAGGATAAAAGAAATCCAAGACTAATATTAAATACACAATTTAAAGCAAACACAAAAATATCAATTTATTTGCAATCCAGCAAATAACACGGCACTCAAAAAATTTCGATTTAAAATAAAATTACAGAAAACAGGACGAAACAACAACAATTTTCTTAAATTGAAGAAAATGCTTTTAGGGAAAACATAAGCCACTCTTAGTCATAAAATCACTATAGCGAGCAGGCTAATAAAAGTTAGGGTGATGAAACACAGCTAAAACAAAGAACATTAATACCGTAAAAATTTTTAACAAAGCTGCTCAAAAACAAAAGCAAAATTTAAGGAAGCGTATACCTTGTTAAATAGCCCAAACTGACTTCAAAATTTTATAAAAGCAAGTTTACTGCGCCAAAACATGCAATGTTCTCTGCTTTGGAAGGGATGCCTTCGTGCAAAGTATTCTAATTGGCTCGTACTTACATATGAAGGGAAAACCGCAAAATCGCCAGTGCTGCCTCTTTTTAGAAGCCGGGAAACTACCAGTATTCAATCGGCCACTGGTGGGCCTTTTACCTTAGAACCTGGAATTGCAGACATGTAAATATTCAGCACATCATTACAGCACTTTTATATACATGTATATACTTCATGTACGCATTTTACACATTAATATCAGCAAAAATACAACACCCTTTCAGAGATGTTTATATTTTTAATTCAACAGATTACACTTCTAAGTTTAGAGTTATAACATATTGGAGGGGGATGACAATAATAAGATGCACCAATAAAAGCCAGTCTCATTGCCTGCTTTTAAATATGCGAGAAAAGTATTTAAAAAAATCTCATAAGCACAATAATTATCTCCAAAAAAAGCAACCAATATTTAAAAACTTTTATTTTGATACTAATAAGACACGTATGCATTTTCTTTTTAACTAAAACAAAAATTCAACAGCAATGCAGAGAAAAAACAATTAATTTTAATTTGCTTTCAAAAATCAAAACCTTTGCTTTCAAAAAACCTGTATCCACTTTCTACAGGGTTCTGACGAGATAAGCTCCAAATTTTGAAACAAGGAGCCGTTTGTTTGGCATTAAAACTCAAAGGAAGTTCAATGTCTCAATATCAGAAAATGACTGACATTATGTCACTCAGATGTTAGATCTTTATTGCTTTCATGAGAATATTCACAGCTACTGTCTTATCAAGGCATCTCAAGAAACACGATGAAAGGCTTTGCGTGAACATCATCAATATCTGTAGGAGAAAAAAAAAAAAAAAAAAAAAAAAAAAA
>KK122533.1:693465-797955 GCA_000611955.2 Stegodyphus mimosarum
TTTTTTTTTTTTTTTTTTTGTATTTGCTCTCTCTCTACACATATATATAGTATATAAATACATTGAGAAGCGTGGGCGTGCGCGCGTGTATGTATGAGATACACATTTGATTTCAATTTCTGACCCTTTAACTCCTCTTTAAACCAGAAATTCTCCTTTTTAAGTTCATTTACTTTTGTCGCATATCATGCTCTGTTTTACTATACCAAAAATTTAACGCGTATTCATTCACTGTCAGTCTCTTTTGAGAAAATGCTCCATTGATTAAAATATTCCTTAACCGCAGCATTACAACTTCAAATTTGCCCTTTACTCGCGAGAAATACATAAAAAATCACGGTAATAATATAAGATGCGCCAAATAGCATCTAATTCCATATAGCCCAACAGCAGTAATAACCAATATCATTTCGTAACAACACCCTCCAGTGAGGAAAGTACGAAATAGGTAGTCACTTGCAAAATTTCAAACTGGAATCTTCCTTTTTTTCAATGCTTGCCTTGGCCAAGTAAATAAGCAATCGGCAACTTCTCCAGAAAATTTTAAACAGCGGGCACGCATCTTACCACATAAGACAATTTTAGTAGCTTATATGTCATGTTTTATTAAGCTTGTAACAGAACTATTTAACCGTAACCGAATTATATTGAACGCCACCGAGCGGCGAAGACGAACAGTCTAAGTCAGTCGACCTCCAGCCGCGAACATGTTAGGTTGTCATATAGTAGATGTCTGTAATTCGAATGTTTAATGTTCCGTTATATGTTTAATATTTATGTATATTTCCTTGTACCCGTTCCTGTGTGCTCTATTAATAAATACTTTTAAAGCTAGCCGGCGTTCGTGTTTATTGAGGAACGGCTACAAGCTTAGGTTTACCAGACGGCCAGAATTAGTCCCGGACAGTCGGTGATTTGTAATTAGCTCCAGGTTGTGTCTTTGATTGAAAAATATTCCAGATTTTAAAATGCGAGTAATTGTCAGTCTGGTTGATTAGTTTCACCGGTAAATGCATCAGTTCAAATCGAAAAGGTTTTTCGATTTATAAGCAACATTTTACTTCCATGAAAATGTCGGTTGCAAATGCCAACAATAAACGAACTTAAAACTGAATTCCGAATGCTCATGCAGGGATTTTTTTATGAACACATAAAATAACAAAGAGTTTCTAAGGAAAATATAATCTAATGCAGAATATGCAAGTGTGGAACAAAAACAAGAATTCCAGTCATTCGCATCAACTTCTGAGTAGTCATGCTGCAAAATGCATGCAATCTACTTTTCAGTATATTTTGTTATCCTTGTTGTATGATTTCATTTTATTTCTTCATATCAACTTTTATCTGCCGTACAGACTTGTATGAACTTCCTAACCAATGAAATGAATTTTTCATAAAATGTCCTAGACGTAGGCATCCGCAGAAAAAAGAGCTTGAGGAAGACTAGAGATACTTACAGTGGTGGCCAAAATTGTGGACACTTCTGGAAATTTTTATGTTTTTGAACTTTGTATGCTTATAGTAAACGTTACGTTTCACAAAATGCAAACTTGTATATATCATTTTAAAGAGCATTTATTACTGAATTCAATACAAAACACAAAATTCAATTATTTGCAATACAAAAAAAGTTAAACGATAATAGTTATCGATATACATTAGATAGTGATGATTGCAGTGAGTTATCAGTACTTAGTAGGGTACCCTTTATTTTTGATTACAGCTTCACATCGACGTTTCATTGAGCTGACAAGAGTTTTAAGCTCTTCTTTCGTTATTACATGATGCCAGGAAACAATTACAGCCTCAAGTAGTTCCCTTTTATTTGATGGGCGCCTCATTCGGACAAGAGTTTTCAAACGGTGCCACAAATTTTCGATAGGATTGAGGTCAGGACTGTTTCCTGGCCATGACAACAATTTAATGCTCTTTGTACGAAACCACTCTTTCGATATTTTGGCCGTGTGGCAAGGAGCAGAATCCTCCTGAAAAATAAACGAAGCATTGTTGGGAAAGAGATCTCTGATGGAAGGTAGAAGTTTTGGTTCTAGAATAGTGTCAATGTATTTTCTGGCATTCAGTGTCCCATCGATGACATGAAGGCGACCAATACCATCTGCTGACATGCATGACCAAATCATAACACTAACTGGGTTCTTCACAGTTGCTTGAATGCAGTCAGGATGTAGCTCTTCTCCTATTCTACGTCTTACATATTTTCGCCCATCACTACCGAATAACGATATCTTAGTTTCATCACTCCATATAACTTGTGACCACTGATCATCTGTCCAATTAATGTGTTCCTTTGCCCACTGCAGTCTTTTTTTTTCGTTGCTGAAAATTAAGATAAGGCTTTTTTCGTGGAATTCTACCTCTCAGTCCAACATCTGTTAATCTTCTCCTGATTGTTCTTGAACTGACAGAAACACCAGCATCATTCAGATCACTTCTGATGGTCGCTGATGACATTTTTCTATCTTGGAGACATAGTCTTTTTATTCTTCTGTCATCAATAGATGTGGTGCACCTTTTTCGGCCTTTTCCTACTTTGTTTTTTATTGAATTTGTCTCCTGATATCGTAAACAAAACTTTCAGACTCCAGATGTAGTCACTGAACCACCCACCTGTCTTGCAATTTCAGCATAAGAAAGACCACTTCCTCGTAACATATAAAATAATATTACATCTCTTTCTAGGTGTCCAATCTACTCTTTTATTTGACGTCATTGCTTCTTGACTAAATATTAAAAATTTTTTACAAAAATTCCTACTTGTAATTGCAAAGTATAAGAAACATGTCCTCCTTCTACAGAACAAAGCAAAATAATGAACTGTTTCAAGTGTAAACATGATGTCAGCTTCTACTGGTAGTTACTACATTTGATTGGTTCTCAGAACAAGAACAGTGATTGGCCAGGAAAGCTAGACATTACAAACCATTTCATAACTTTATTTTTTATTTATATTAAAGTACATATAACTTTTTTGTATTGCAAATAATTGAATTTTGTGTTTTGTATTGAATTCAGTAATAAATTCTCTTTAAAATGATATATACAAGTTTGCATTTTGCGAAACGTAACATTTTCTATAAGCATACAAAGTTCAAAAACATAAAAATTTCCAAGTGTCCACAATTTTGGCCACCACTGTACTTCAATAAACCTTATTTATTTATTTATTTATTTTTAAATTTCTTCGGGATCATAAACAGATAAAATACAGTATTGCATCTATAAAAAAAAACCCACATACACTTTACATACTTGTATATGAATCCAAAGATACATTTTCTTTCTACTCGGTTTCATCGAGATCATGTACCCGATCTCCGATGGCAAATGACCATGGTCCTCTATTCTCTTTTCTAAAACATGGTACTCTGCTTGAACTGCGCTAAATGAGCCATGACTGCATAATTTAATAACAGTCAAAGAAAAGGCCCATGCAGCCGTTTGCGGCATTCGAACCTTGGACCAAACTACCACTGTTGAACGACTTTGCCGCTCGGCTGCTGGTACGCTATTTTGATATCGAAAATTTGGGTAATTTGAAAATTTCTTCCCTGGTAAAGTTATTAAGTAACTCATTTTGGAAAATCTACCTTCGATTCTCCCAAGCCTTATTGAATGCAGCGAATGTTTGCTTTGCAAGTAGCCAAAACTGACACAGGCGCACACCTCTCTTAAATTTCCCTTCTTCATGGCATTTTAATCGATCTATTTGCCATTTGATCTGCAGTCATTTCTTGACAACGTGTTCGGTTATAGAATATTTTCCCTTCGTATCAGTACAATGTTCGAATAAGAACCTCTTTAACCGTACATAAATATTTCCATAGACTATTTCCACGGGACTGAAACCTGTGTTTTCGTGTGTCATGGTCCTTCGGGCTGAAAGAGAAGGCAATGCTTGTCCCCCATCGGAACCAGCTTCCAAACATAAAACTCGTATTCTTTTATGGTACGGTGAGATTACTACACTCATGTCCATAAATTAAGGATAATGCAAAATCGCGCAAAGGAAGAGTTAGAAGCAAAACAAAGTTGACTTATTTGTAAAGCTTATTTATTAAACAAAAGGTAAAGAGCAAAAAAAGATGCTATATGTTTAATATTATTAAAAAAATTAGCGATTTTTTCTCCCTGGAGCAAATTACAAAAAAAACCTATTTACAAAAAACCTTACATGGTTGGTATGATTGTTAATACATTGTATGTCTCCCAGACGATGCAATACAGTCCGTACAACGCCTAGGCATGCTGAGTATGAAATTTTCGATCTGATCTTGGGGGATATTACACCACTCAAAACGCAATGCTCTCCGAAGTTCCAGTAGACATGTAGGAGGAGGTTGACGGGCTGCAACTCGTCGGCCAAGCATGTCCTACACGTGCTCTACTGGATTCAAGTCCGGTGAGAATGCTGGCCAGTCCATACGGGTGATATCCTCCGATTGAAGGCATTCGCTTACGATGTTTGCACGGTGAGAACGGGCGTTGTCATCCATAAACACAAATTGTGCGCCCATGGCGCCCCGAAACAAATTCTAGAATTCCAGAATGACGTCCCGATAGATTTGGCTTGTCATGGTTCCAACTTGAATATGCAGGTCAGTTCTGGAACCCAGAATAATTCCACCTCAAACGAGCACTCCTGCACCACCGTAACGGTGTCGTTCAATGATGTTTTCTTGGTGGTAACGGGTATCTGGAGCTCTCCATATGAAAGTCCGGCGAGAATCAGAGTGCAAGCTAAACGTGGACTCGTCGGAAAACATCACACAAGCGCAATATTGCGGTGTCCACAATGCATGCTCTCTACTCCAGGCTAACCGCAGGCGACAGTGAGTTGTAGTAAGTGGAACGCTTCTGACAGGTCTACGAGCATACACACCAATCTGCCCTAAGCGTCTGTACACGGTCTGCCTTGAAATTGTCGTACCAGTGGCTGAAGAGACAGGTCTGAGGCAGTGCTCCGCCTGTTTCTTTCGGCAGTAACAGCCAAATACCGGTCCTCATTCGGCGTTGTAACTCTGAGGCGACCTGTGCTGTAACGTCTACTCACATTACCATCATCTTGGAATCGTTGCCAAAGCCCACATTCCAGACGGCCGATAATTCTACCACGTAAAAAATCATCCAAATGCGTCCTTTGTGTCATAACTATTCGGTTATTGCACTGATATGCTTATAAAGCCCCTGCGAACAATTTTACTTCTTTGCCTGTATTCCTTATATATCACTCTCTTACATTCTCGTCATTGTGACGTACCATCGGTGTCATCTGGTTACGTCCTGAAATTTGCATATGATTCTTGAAGATGTGTGTAGTAATTTTACAGGTGATATATTTATTTTAGAGCTCGATTTCCGCGTGACTCCGAATTATCCTTAATTTATGGACATGAGTGTAAATCACATTGGACTGCGGATGGTGTAAAGAATTATGGTTCAATTTAAAATGAAAACTTTCAAAAAATTCGGTTGTCAGAGCTCTCTAAATGAAGTCCTTTGATCGCACTGAATTCCTTTAGGAAATCCCATTCTGGTGAAAAGATTGAATAACGCATCAACAACAGTAACGGAAATAACGTCTTCTACCGAAACAGCATCAGGATACTGGGACGAAAAAAAGTGCTGTTTTTTATCATTTATCCCATCAGACGTGGTTGGTAAATGGTCAGAACGTACCCATGTTTGTTTTCGAAAATACTTCGGATACCACGGAAGCACTTTTGAGGGATGCCTCTTTCTTATCGTTGGTTTTTCCCACTCTTTGGCAAGAATCGCATGTTTGAATGTAAGTTTCCGTTTCCTAGTATAATTTGGGCTCTAAAAAAGTATTTTGCGAGATTAACTTTCGATTTAGTTATACCCAGATGTCCAGGCATCTACTCCAAAAATATGCTCAGTAATTTTGTCCGACAAGCTGCGAATATGACCAGTAATTTCCGCACTCTGCCTAAACGGTCTTAACGGGCTTTAAATACGCAATCCCATTTCTATTATGGAACTGTTTTTTAGAAAGTCTAAAGTAGGTAAGTTAAAGAACGGCTTTAAGTAATTACTTTCTCTTTGCAAATAAAATAAAAGATTTGAATAAGGGACAGTTCATTAACCTCTACGTGCGCGAGATCATTTTTAAAATCCGTCCAGACAACCTCCCTTCCTGGGAGCATTATTCATTGAGAATGGATAACAGCCTTCTTAGCGTGAGGCGAAATTTTTCATGGCTATCGGCATGTTGTCTTTATTCCAATCATTGCATTTCCCCGTGTTTTCATTTTTGGCACTGAGAATTTCGCGTTTCCATTGAATTCGGGCTTGAAGCGCCTTTACTTGAAGAAAGGGCTCTCATTTTGATTTTCTGCTTATTTGGCAGCTGTCTGGTTCCTAGTTAATAGCGACAACTGGTTAACTCAATTCGAAAGCCATCATTCGCTCTTTGTCATTATACGTTCAAAACCTGCTTACAGCTCTACATGGGCCTCCATGTAGAGCTGTAAGCAGGTTTTGAACAAACTGGCACTTCATCAAATGATTGCTTTACCCAACCATTTTCTCCTATTAGCATCAAGTACAGTGAACTTCCTCTTAACCGGCCTAAATGGGACAAGGGTTAAGCGAAATTCCGGTTAAAGCAGAAAATGAAAAAAATTATTTAATTGATGGAAATGTAATTTTTTATAGTTAAAGTAAGTATTTATTAAATGTGTCAATTTAAAAGTATTTATTAAATGTGTCAATTTAAAAGTATTTATTAAAAGTGTCAAGTTAAAAGTATTTATTAAATGTGTCAATACAAAGGTTTTACATACCATTAGTAGGTATATTTAAAAAATTCAGTCTTTTTTCCTCTCTAAATGCTGAAAATTCGGCAACTCGTTACATAATTTCACCATTTTTTTTTAAAGCATCACATAGTAGAGGAAGCCGGTGCCTATTGTTCCACATACCATAAAACCATTTCCAATGCTTTTGCTCTTCCGGTATGTGATATTACGGGTAATGCATTGTCCCCGATGTCGGAGTCTTCGTCACCGTAAACCACATCAGCAACAGTTCCATTGTTGTCATCTGACAAAGTTTCTTACTGAAGACCCCAGTCAGCGGTCAACCACCGCTCCACATCTTCAACATCAAAATCTCGGCATCCACTAAGACATTTGAATGACGACACAAAGTTGTTAGTAGAAAAGCATGTCTCTTCAACGGCGGTAACTGCTTCTCTTTTTGCGGTTCTTTAATACAGTGACCAAAGCTTCTGCCAAGATTTCATCATTGTAGATTCGGCAGCCTCTGATCATGACTAAGCTATCATATAAATAGCTTCCATTTTCCATAATCGCTTTCAATAAATCGATGGCACTTACATCAGAGTTAGCTTCCTCACTGAGTTATCATTCTTCAATACCGTCTCTTCAAATTTTCTATCACACCCTGGTCCATGGGCTGTAACAGAGACATTACGTTAGCTGGCAAGAAGAATCCTTCAATATCACCCACTTTTAAATCCTCTTTACTAGGATGAGAAGGAGCATTGTCCACTAAAAGCAGAGCTTTCATTGATAAGTCTTTGTTATTTGAGATGTGTTGTCGCAGCTGGAGCAAAGTTCATTTATTGTTTATTCCATATTTAAAATACATAATTAGGGAATTTTCAGTTTTTTGTAATTTTTCGCTATTTTTTATTTTCGTACTTAAATTAATACGGCCGGTTAGAGCGGAGATCTGGTTACACGGAAGCCAGTTAAGAGGGAATCTACTGCAATATATTTTTCGCAGATAACGTTGTTAGAGAACCCTGAGACGCGTAACTTGGGTGAATGGAAACCATTCAGTTTAACCACTGTTGTAAGGCAATAAGTATTCTTCCTCAATCTTCTCCACTATTAATAATAGGCGGGGATCTTAATTCTTTCCGTAACTTCGCCCATTGTGGACTTGAGAGATCTGTGTTGACTCATATGAATAACATTTCAAGAGGTTTACGTTACTCTTAAGTAACGTTCATTCTGATTTTGGAAGGATTCTATCTTTTCGGAGGAATATCTAGCTTTCTCCCGACTCATTATTGGATTGCCTACTATTTGTCCGCTACCAAATGCATATAAATCAGAATTACCAACACTGGCAATTGAAATGACTGATTAACAACAACCACAGTATTTTCTATATATGCAGTTACCACAGTGACCTCACGTGAGCATAAATTCGGCGCAGCGCTACACAATTTGCATGAGTGTGCATTGTCACGAGATGTCAACGAGATGTCACGTTGTTAAGTGATGCTACGCTCACTTAACAACGTGACATCTCGTTCATTTTATAACTCAGAATGCACACAAATTATGTATATCATCTGAAGAATTATCTAATCGTTGCCACATGTTCTATTCAAATACTATAACAAATCTAAAACGATGTATAAAAGAAATTACACAAACAAAATAAAAAGTTTTTACAGACGATCCAGTATTTCTCATTCAATTAATTCCCATTTCGCGACAAGGCAAAAATACATAAAAACTCAAAATATCCATATTAAAAATTACGAAGTAAATCTTAAAGACTTACTTGTATTTCCTCGAATAAATTCCAAAATGGGTTAAGCATGATTTAATTTTCAATAATAAAAGAAGGCGTTATCTCTGTTGTTGCGAAGCTTAGTTTCTCTAGATTGACAACAAATCCACTATTCTGCTAAGTTTCAAATGTAAACAAATATGGCTGCTTTCGTAACCATAATTAGGCTCGGCCGCACTTAAATAACTTTTAAATTGTCGATAATCCTAAAAATATTGCATGCAAATTTACTAAAGCTTAAAAACCTTAACCTAAAGATAAGAACAACATAATTCAATCCTTTTTTAAAACAAAAAATGCGCAATTTACCAACATATAAGAATGAAAAATCTGAGCTCATTGAGCCGAGTAACAGACTGGATATACAGATATATATATTTATATACTTTTGGTGCAGCCTATTTCAACCAAAAAGGGAAGGTGCACATATACATATTATAGCAGTCCTATATACAAAATTTCAACGTTCTGAGGCTATTCGTTTTTGAGTTATGCAAGATACATACGTATGTACGCATGCACAGACGCCACGAAAAAAATCGCTTCAGAATCCATTTTAAATAAGTTTTATAACTTTGTGGAGGGAAAATAGTCCTTTATGCTGTCCTTAGCTACAGATGTCACGCAGAAACATCGTTAAATTCCATTCGATAACTGTCAAAATGGATATTTTCGTTGAAATATAATACCCGAAATTTTTCGCGATTACAAAACTTCCTTTTTACTTCGTACAAGGAAGTAAAAAAATTAATTCGAAGTTTGAGAAAATCGCTTAACCACATTGTATTGTCATTCATAAAAAGTGTGTGTGTGCAAAATTTGAGCTCGGTAGCTCAGTTTAAAAAACGATGGCGACAATCACCATGAAGTAAGCTAGAGACTTTTTACAACAAAACGACATAGATTTTTTTTTTCTTTACTCCACACTTTCATTCCGATTTCTAACACTCTATAACTGCAGGCAGGGAAAAAAAAAAATTCTTTCTGGGGGAGAAAAATCAGAAAAATAGCACTTGCTGCAAACAGAAAGTCTACAACACAGCACTTGGGAGGAAAAAACTGCGTTTTTATCTATATTTTAGAAACATATGCTATTACTTCTTACAGAAGAGAAAAAAAGAAAAAGCGGTAAAATAATTCAAAAGTAAACGAAATGAAATTAATAGTTCATACTCAAAAAATGAAGAAATGAAAAAATACATTACATCAAATGCGACTTCATTTAAGCGAGAAACGCTTATATGCTCATATATACGTTCTGCATGAAAACAAGCACGTACGGCCCATCTTTACGACTTGTTTTCATCATGCATACGCGGCAGCCATCTGCGCAGTATATGTGATAGCCGTCGGCAAAGCGCTAAGGAATATATAATTTGCCTCACCACAAATGCAACATTGCGCCCATCCAGTATGTTTGTTATTTCTCAATATTTCGGTTCATAGGGTGTTACGCTTTGCAAAGTTCTGCACTGAGTCGGCTCTCTGACTAGATAAAGATGCCATCTACAGGACTTTTCATAGAAACTACTTCATATTTACACTGCATATAGAAAAATAACGAAAACACCCATGCAGCAAGGCTGCTTTTCAATTTCGAAAACTTTCATGCATATGATTGGATTCAATGACCGCCTAATAAAAGAAAAATTGTTCGTACATACAACTACATTCATTCCGCCGAATTTTAAAAAAAAAAAATTACAAACTTTTTAATGCGAAAGATACTAACAGATTTTTTTTTCAAAATCTTAATTTTTTTAACTCAACATATTTAAATTAAAAAAACTTAATGATACTATATTCGGTTTCTTTAATGCATACATATGAGCGAATCTGCATTCATGTGGAATATACAGACGGGCACAAAACTTCCCGGAAATATCATTTATGAACATTGCTTTTGGCTATGAATAGATTCGGAAAGCGCAGATGCAAAAGAAACTGATGGAATCCAAAAGCAAAATAACGGTTAACTGCACATAACATAATCACCTGCCCAACAAGACTTGAAAACTCTGACACCAAAATTTTATCACATAAGCCTATTGGACCCATTTCAGGTTTCCTCTATTGAGGCTATTTTAAAAATGGTGCCACTTTAGTCTCTTTCTATGACGGAGGTAAAAAGGATTCTAATTTCAGCCTTTTCATTCAGGGTCAACGTATAATCCGGAAACATGCTAGATGGTCACGTGACAGTGAAGTATGTATGAGGGGACATGACAACGATATTTCGAACTTCATATTTCGAGTTCAGGCACCATTTATATTAAACATTCATGCCATTGGTGACTGCAATTATTTTATGATTTTTTTATTTGATGAAAATTCAGTGTTACTATTATCTTGAAATACGAGTATGACGATTTCTAAAGAATATCTGTTGCTAAAACATTTTAAGAAATCTACCTTAAACTACAGGGGAAAAGTGAAAACTTTTGATGATTTGGTTAGCACTGAATTCGTTTTAAAAATATAATATCTCAAAATATCATGAAAATAGCGAATGATACTGCTATGAGAGTTTTCACTAAAGATTCACTATTTTATAGACATATAAAAATATAGCTTTCGTCGGCGAGGGCAGGATTTTTATGATCATATGCATCGAACAGAATTACTATATACTATTTACACAAAGGATATGATTATTTATTTTCTTATGCTTATCGGAGAGAATGCAAAACCAGTCAGCCGCTAAATTAATTTATTTTACAACTGCAACAGTTTTCCAAAATCCTCTCTTAATATTGACCATTTACAAATATAACCATAAAGAAGGGCATATTTACACAGAAAAAGAAACTGAATATGTTAAGGCTTGTAAAATGTTAAGGCTTGTAACATTTGTTTCCTGAAACGCATCACAAATTCTTCCTTTTTCAATTTGTTGATTTTTTTTTTATTTATATTTTCTTGTTTGTTTCACTAGACTAACCACATATATTATCAGCTGGTAATTTAGAGAATAATTTTGGTTATGTATACCAATTATCTAAATATACTGTATATCATATGTTTAAAACAGGTATTACCAATTCTAAAACAATGTTTGAGATGTGATGCTAGTTGAATCTAATAATTTAAATGTTCCCATAAAAGTTTTGAAGGCAATGGGGTACCCACTACAGTGTTTATAAATCTGAAAATTGAATCAAGTTCTTCTTAAAAGTCTGAATTTTTTGTAAGATGATCATGAAATTGCACTAAAAATTCATTTCATGATGCATCATTTTTTGAAGTCCATATATTTTGGGAAACATTATTCAAATATGTGACATTTCTTCTTTTAAAAATCTCATCTTTTTTATTCTGTTCTTCAGTATTGTATCTAAATGTAAAAATCATCTCTGTTTGGCACTGTTTCTTTATAAACTTGCATATTTTAAATTATAAATAAGGTTTTAAGTAAGGCTAAATATATTTAACATTCACTTGCAATTTAGTGATTTTCATCATTTAATGTATGTTTTGCATATATCTATTTGTTTTAATGGCTATCACATCCTAATAACCATCAATCAATATTACATTGAATAAATCTTTTGTAGTGGAATTATTTCCTAACTTTTCTAATAATTAAGGTTTTTATCTAATGTTCCCATTAAGGTGAAACTTGTTGGATCAATATTGCTAGACTACCTCTTTTCAGTCTTTGATATAAAATAAATTTTTATTGCCACCACTATCACTACAACTTTCAAAATTATTTTTTCATTTGACTACACTTAACAAGAAATGAAATCATTTCATAATTATATACAACAGGAAAATTATTACCATATTATATAGTTTGTAAGTTATTATTAAATTAACCAGGTTTTTATGATTTGGACATTTACTATACCTTCCCTTTTCCATTTCCTCAGATAGTACTTAAACCGAGGTTTTGGAATTGCAAGTCAGAGTGTGTTTTGGGCCTGTGCATACATACTACATTACATACTACATTTAGTTCCTGCAGCTTTGACAGTAGTAACTTTTGCCTTTGCGTTATTCTCTGCTAACAAACTGATTCTGATGTTTCAATACAATTACTAAACCAGCTTAGTAAATTGAATTTGCATAGGCTTTGACTATCGTTTTGTGCTTAAATTGAATTTGACTGTTTCTGTCTCACCACAAGTTGTGGTTGATTATGCTAGCAAAAGAAAGTGCATTTATGTTCTAATTTCTGTTTAATAAAAAAGGTTACTTAAACCTTTTCATGATTATTTGCTTCACATCTGATGGAGTTAATTAGTTCCAGATAAAGTAAAACCTATAAGCAGTGTTCAAACAAATTATAGATCATATTGCGAGACAAGGCATCATTAACTCTGCCCCTCCCCCAAGACTAAAGACTCAGCCACCACCAGGAAGTCCCATGGAAGGATTCAGGTTCATCGTAGACACGATGCAAGTGTCAATAAAATCAGCACTTATTTTTTATGGCAGAAGAAAAGGCAGTCAATTTTCTAGAACAATTAGATTCTCACTTTCTGCTCTACCAGGTCACGACATCAACCGCCATGCATTGATGGCACGCACTGAGCTGGTATAAATGCATCAGTAAATTTTTATTTGGAGAATTAGACATTTTATGAAATGGAAGCATTTAGAACCACCCTTGTGAAAGCATTCCCCATGGTGAAAGGCAAGGCAAAATTAGAAGCTTAACTGTTTGGTAGTTACCAGACCAGGGTTGAAGCAGTGACATACTTAAGAAAATGCAACCTGTAAACTTAGTGTACGAAAAAAACTTGATACTATTGATTAAATTGCAAAAATTATATAGCATAACAAAATATCCAGTTAGCCCATTACCAATGGGAAATCATTTGAAAAATAAAATCCACAAAATACATGACGATATCAGATCTCATCTCTGGATATTCCCAGATACGTGTGAAACCAGAGGAGGTGCCAAAAACTGCATTTATTACCAAATCAGGAGTTTATGCCTTCCTCAGAATGCTATTTTTCTTATGTGGAGCACATGCTAAGTTTCAAAGAATGATGGATATTGTCCTAACACTTGTCCTCGTAAAATCTATGTTTATTTACTTAGATGATAAATAGGCACTAGCAAGACAATTGAGGAACATATTCAGGATTTACACGACACTAAAAGTTTATGCAAATGAAGCAAAGTTAAAAAGTAAATTTGGCGAAATGTAAATCTGTAGCCAAAGAAATTCATTACTTGGACTACAAATCAAAAAAGGGCATCAAGGTCTGAAATCATAGCCATAAAAAATCACCCACCACCTCATATAGCAACAAAGTTGGCCTCAATTTGGGGCTTGTGCTCCTATTATAGGACTTTCATTAAAGATTTTGCTCATACAAAGTCAGATTTAACTGGTCGGCCAAAGGAAACAAGGATTTTAAAAGACTGAAAGTGGCATTAATTCAAGATTCCACCTTAAAATTCCATGACGGGAATGGCAAATTAGAGATCTTTGCAGGTACATCAAATTTTGAGGTAGGAGTCATGCTTATGGAAGATGGGCAGACAGGCGCATATTTTAGCAAGAACTTAC
This sequence comes from Stegodyphus mimosarum, assembly GCA_000611955.2. Classification (NCBI taxonomy): domain Eukaryota; kingdom Metazoa; phylum Arthropoda; class Arachnida; order Araneae; family Eresidae; genus Stegodyphus; species Stegodyphus mimosarum. Next base: position 707,586 of record KK122533.1, read on the forward strand.
CAATGCAAAGAAACTATACTGATAATGTGAAGAAAACATTTGCAGCTTTTTTTGGTGGCTCAGAAATTTCGAGTTTATTTTGAAACATATGTAGATATAGACCCTACAGCTGTGGTTCCTTTGTATTCTGGGAAATATTTATCACCAGGACTTGTATTGTGAGCCCTTAACTTGCAAGAATGCAATTTAATACACTGGTGAAATAAATTAAGAGAATTTGCATATTTTATCGAATTGCATGAAAAGAATTGAACTGAAGGAAAAACCACTGCTTCTAAATAAAATGCAAATCTTGTACGGCAAATATGCAAGCGCACACATGTGTGTAGGCGGAGCCAACAGAAAAACAGACTTCATAAGCGAGTGGAAGATAAGACTAATTGTGCTCGCTAGCACACCTCCGTGAATATCTTGGTGTTATCTTGCAGCAATCGGTTAAATTCAAATCGGAATAGTAAAAATGAGTAAACAACAACGTTTAGATGATGGAATGAGATGGCAAATTGTGAGGAGGCTAGAGGCAGGCCAATCGCAAGTCCAGATATGAAGAGAGTTTAACGCCCAGCGTCGTGCATAACCTATGGAAACAGAAACAGTTCCAGGATACTGAATCCAGCGAGAAAAAGCCTGGACAAGGTCGTTTAAGAGCCACAACAGCCAGAGAAGATCGCTTTTTGTCCATTTCAGTGAGGCATAACAGAAAGGCTACAGCTTCTCAGCTCTCTCGGGACCTGTATGCAGCCACAGGAAGCCATGTAACAAGGGTGACTGTTTTCCAAAAGACTACATAAGAAAGGGTTGTTTGCCAGAAGAGCGGCAGTTTGCGTCCCATTCACGTCTACAGACAGGAGAGTCCAATTAGCATGGTGCAGGCAGCATAGTGATTGGAGAATGGAGCAATAAGCGACCATTCTGGTCAATGATGAGTCCCATTTTAGCCTAAACACGGAGTCTCTCTGTACTTTCATATGGAGAGAGCTAGGGACCCGCTAACTACCCTCCAATGTAAGCGACATAAAAAATTATGGCGGTGTAATGGTCTAAGTAGGCATCATGTTGGAGAGCCATACACCTCTCCCATGTCTTTGACAGAAGCGCTGTGACTCATGTGACGGTATAGGGTTGAGGTCTTGGAGCCCTATGTTCGCCTTTTCCGGGCTGCAGTGGACCCCAAGTTCATCTTACAGGATGATAATGCGAGGCCACATAAAGCTCTTCTGGTCGACAAATTTCTCAAGAGTGAGGATATTCGCCGGATGGATTGGCCAGCCAGGTCTCCAGACCTCAATCCCATAGAGCATGTCTGGGACGCTCTGGGGAGGGGAACTGCAACTCGCAACCCCCTCCAAGAACCATCCAGGAACTGAAAACAGCATTGCTGAATGAGTGGGACCAACTGCCACAGGCACTGATAAACTGCCTTATTTCCAGTATGACATCCCGCTGCCAGGCCTGTATGGCTGTAAGAGCGGACCATACCCCCTATTAACCCATTTCTTTTGTGTCTTCTGCAACCGCTGTTTCAGACCTTCAGACTCCCATGAGTGTTTGTTACACACGAGCATGTGTGTCTATTATAACTGTTGAATGTTTATTTTGTTTGTATAATATCAAATTATGTTCACACCAATTTTTATTAAAATCTGTCCAGTAGTTCTGGAGATCGTAGATCAAATATGAAAATTCTCTTATTTCACCAGTGTATTTAAAACATTCTCCCAGGAAAGAAAGTGTTATAGTGGATGCTCTATCGAGAACTAAATTAGATGATGAGGGGAATGAGGTAAAATGTGCAATGCTAAATTCAAAATATTAGATTCTCAAGAAACAGTCATAGCTGAGTTACAAACAAACCTGGAGTTTAAAAATATTTAGTATTTGAAATTATTATAATTAGTATTTGAAAGAGCCCGACCACTTTGAACACCATGTTATGATGGATATTAGAAAAAGAGCTGCAAACTATGAAATTTCTGACAATCTTTTTTTTTACTCCAAAATAAATAATAATAATGAATTAAGCCACTACCTGTCATGGTCCCCACTTGGGAATCAAGGTTAAGTTATGTGCTTAGTCATACTTTAATTTTAATATACGAGGGCTATTCAGAAAGTAAGGAACGTTTCCGTCTGACGTCGCTAGGCGCGCACCAATCACGTATATTTTGGTGTCTGGTGCCTGGCATCTCAGTCGGCGTCCAGCCATCACAATGGGAACATTTCCACGCTGCCCTTTTTTTTATACTTAAATTTAAAATGTGCGCTGCAATTGAAAATCCCGCCAGTTGTGAGGTGCGGTCTATGATATGGTTTTTGTTGGCAAAAAACCTAAAACCTATGGAAGTTTATCGGCAAGTGTGTGAAGTGTATGGAAACAACATAATGAATGAAAGTTCAATCCGGAAATGGTGCATTCAGTTTAAAAATGGCCGAACTAACATTCACGATGAAGAAAAGAGTGGACGCCCTAGCATTGTGACTGACGAACTGCTCGTTAAAGCTCATAAAAAGATTCATGAAAACTGCCGTTTAACAATAACGGAGCTTTGGCTTAGTTTTCCACAAGTTTCACAGACTTTGTTGTTTGAAATTGTCACAAAAAAGCTAGGCTACTGCAAATTTTGTGCAAGATGGGTGATGAAATTGCTTACAGACCACCATAAACGTCAGCGAATGGGGGCAGCTTTGACATTTCTGGAGGCCCACAACATACATTACTGGATCGAATCGTAACTGGTGACGAGACGTGGGTGAGACACATGAATTGCGACACAAAATTACAGTCCATGAAGTGGGGGCACACAAGTTCCTCCTAAAGACCAAGAAAATGTTTGCAAACCTTGTCACCAAAGAAGATTATGGCGACTGTGTTTTGGATAGCAAGGTGTGCTTCTGATTGATTTTCTCGAACGTGGTACCACAATAAACTCTGAGGGGTACTGTCAAACTTTGCCCAACCTTAGGAGAACAGTACAAAACAAGCACCAAGGAAAGTTGATGCCCAAAATTTTGTTTTTGCATGAAAATATCCGACCTCACAGGGCAAACCGCACTCAAAAACTCCTTAATTTATTCAAATGGGAGGTTTTCCCTCGTCCCGATCTCGCACCTAGTGATTTTCACTTGTTTCCAAGAATGATGAACTGGCTAGCAACACAGTGCTTTGACAATGACAAGCAGCTGCGGGTGCGCGTCACTGAGTGGCTGAGATAGCAGGCAGCAGAATTCTTTGATGAAGGAATTTCAAAGCTTGTCCACCACTATGATAAGTGCCTCCATTTGTTTGATAACTATGTAGAAAAGTAGAATTTTAGTCGCTCTTTCTGATGTCCATAATATTTTTTTTTTCTTGTACTTAGTTTCTTTTTAATTCCAAAACGTTCCTTACTTTCTGAATAGTCTACGTATAGAGTTAAAATTTTTAGTTTAAAATACATAAAACATTTGTTTCAAAAGTTTGCTTTTAAATGACACTTTTTCACATCTACCTATTTGTTAAGTGAATATCTGCTAAATGAATTCTTTTCCTTATAAAGGTTATGTGAAGCAATTTGTTTACTTTATAGCTTGACCGCCTGCAAAATGCAATGATCACTATTTAGGGCTCAAGGCTATTCAAGAGTAAAATGATTTACTATTTATACTACAAATAGAACTCCAGTTTTCATTCCAGTTATCTGCTGCTATCTGCAGATATTTCAAGCAGGTGATTTGAAAACACATGATTCTAATTACAGGGTTTGCACGCATTTCTGCATGCAGAAATTAAGTACTTTTAAGCACCATAAACAAACAAACAAACAAACAAAAAATTAAGGACCTATCAGCAAATAGAAATTGAATGAACTAAAGATATTCTCTACACCCAAACCTCTCTTTTGATATACCACTTCTGTAATTTGTTAGAATAAAATAAATCTGCCTGTAGGAGGAGGCATTATTATTAAACCTGATCTAACCATAATTATAGAACAAATTAAAGAATACAATCAACTTCATAATTTTTTCAAGTAATTAACAATAATTATAAAATTTCTTCAAACATTTACATTTGACACTTATGACAGTCTCACATATTTTAAAAAACAGTGTCTTTTTACTTAAATTTTACTAACAGCTTTATACTGATTTTTTTTCTATTATGCTCATATAGTCTCTCAGTCGAAACATTTATGCAGATTTTATGTCTGACATAAGTTAAACTAAGGAGCAAAACAATATTCAACATGGCTCATAACAGAAGCTTGGCTGTTGCCTCCGGCTGCCTGCTTAGAGAGCCACTGATTAAAGCAGATGTGAGACCCTGACGTTGCTATGATTGGTAAGTGTTGAAAGTTAGCTGCACTTTGTCTGACCCAGTTAGTGTCATAACTTTGTGTAGATTTGCTGGAGTTGTAACCCAGTTAATATGCAATACTTCATATAAAGTTCAAATAAGCTTTTGAAGCAACAGAGGTCATAAGTTCTTTTGTATTCTCATTAGTTGTAAGGAATAAAGTTTTATGTTAACATTTACATTTTTGTGTTGTATCTTACATCCACAATAAGGATTACAGAAAGGCAATATCTCAACATGCAGAGATAATTTTTAAAGATAAGCAGTTAGTACAACTAATTTAATTATGAATCCTTAGTATTAGGTATCATCAGTCATAATAGATTTACATAGTTACAATTGATTTTATTTCCAAAAAATATCAATTCAAAAAGCCCTAAGAATATTTTACAGCAGTTCTAATTTATGAAATTGATTCTAAAATGATATTCGTATAATTATACTATTAAAACTATGTAATATTTCTGCTTTGTATCAACGACAAGCAACAAAACATTTATGCATCTTTTTAATTTGAAACTTTTCCAGATATTTTAGGTAATTTACATTAATTTCTTTCTAGCATCTCTTCTGAGGTTATTTGTTTCAATAAATAAGTCAGTGTTCCCACTAGTCTCTGCTTCATCTCCTAATTTATTAATGTTTCTCTGAAGCCTCTAAATGTACCTCTGCAAAATAACTTTCTCTCTTTTACAAAATCAGTTTCTTCTTCAACGAGTTCCCATTTCATTTTGGAATTTTCTGATTTAATGAAAAATTTCTGTTATTCTAAAGAAATACTTGTATTTGTACAGTTATAGAAGAAACACTTAATTTTATTCCTTTAATAATATAAATATTGAGAACAAATATGAAATGATATAAAGTCAGAACCAGCGCCAGAGACAATGTGGCAGAATTTTTAGAATTTAGATAAGCACCAAGCAACAAAATCTATGGATGGCAAAAACTTTAGAATTTAGAGCACGCACTGAGGTATGGTGCACTGAGACATATAAGATGAATCTTTTATTAAATTGTTGGTTTTCAATTTTTTTGCTTGCTTCATTGCTTGTGTCTAGTGGAAAGGTAAGCAAATAATGGGAAAATAAACATGTTCTGAGAAAGACTTCTGAGATCAAAAGGAGAAAATTCAAATAACTTTGTTTTCACTGTTGTTCTAAAAATTCTTCAAAAGATAAGAAATTCATCACAAATTTTCTATGAAACACATCCATTAGGTGTTAATATTATGAAGACATTTTTCATTTTGTCACATTTTTCTGGAATTGTAGGACTATAAATCTTGCCTTTAAATCCTTCTAAATCTTCTAAGATGCTAGGTCTAAAATCCCTACTAACTTAATAAGAGCAAAAAGCTAGATGATTTGGGGGAAAAAAGAGTGCAAAATGAATTCTCAAGAGAAAACTCATACGCATTTAAATGCTCCCACATTACTTATTAGATTTTTTTCCAAATACACAGGAAATAAAACTAAGACAAATGAAATTATTTTTAAAATAATTACTGTAGCCTTTTTGTTTTATTCTCAAAATTGTTTCAAAACTGTGCTTTATGTTTATAGTACTTAGTATTTTTCTGTTTAAATCAAAATATTTCTAAATCACAGAAATGAAATGTAATGTCACTTTAAAATGAGGCAGGAGAAAATAAAAATGCTTTATTTTAATATTAGTTCTTAAACATGATTTTAATATTATCATTATTTTATGACATTTCCAATATTATTTATTAAAAAAATGCCCAAAAATATACAAATCTCCAAATAAAGCATTTTGTGAGCAAACTGATGTTGAAATTGCCAAAATATTGATAAGTTGCCAAATTTAGTGCAGCATAATAAAAGAATTCACATTTGAAAAAACGAAAAGTGATTGGAATGCGCTTTAGCCCACTGCTTGGCGGCGATTGTTTTTGAATGAGCAATAAACGCGCCAACATGGCTGAATGTTTGTACGTTGCCTACATTGTGCAATTCACTGAATTTTTTTTTTTAATTTTAAAAGGAACACTGTGCACATGGCATTTTCTTGTAATTTATTTTCATTATTTTAGCTTATTTTGTTCATTTGTGTACGTTGCCTACATTGTGCAATTCACAGATTTTTTTTAAAGTTAAAACGGAATGGTGTGTACGTGGTATCATTTGTAATTTTAATGCCCTTTTAAAAAAAATTCCTTCTCTCTTCGATGCCATTTCGGTTACGTTTTTGCGGAGCGTGTCGGGAAGGTTATGTAACGGCATAAAATGTGTAAGTATTACAACATAAAATGTAAATAATTAATTTAAACCTAACTGACAAATATTTTAATGATCATAATGTTCGTTTTGCATATTATTTTATTATCTTTTTGTGGCAACAGTTTCCATACTAATTTATGCTTTAGAATTCTATGTTTTGTTTACAATAGGTTTTCGCGGAGCGTGTCGGGAAGGTTGCAATTGCAAAGACGTTTCGCAGAAACTCGCCGAATTGGCGATTTTCAAAACATCGCCAAGCAGTGGGCTAAAGCGCATTTTCACCCGAAAAGTTTTTTTGATGTAATATTTTATGAACTTTTCATTCACAAAAATTAAATAATTTTGAAATGATTATGTTTCAGTTGAGGAAGCGCCTTGTGCCTAAGACTCGCGCATCCGTTGTTTATATTTAGTAGTAGTAGAGAATTCAAATGTTAACCCAGCAAATACACATTAGTTAATCCATAAAATTAAGGGCCTTTGGCCAATTATGGCTCAAATTAAGGACTTTTAAGGACCAAAAATCGTTTTCAAAAACTTAAGGACTTCTAAGAACTTTTAAGGACCATACAAACCCTGTAATTACATGAGAGTAACATGGCTGGATTTTCATAAATTACTTTACTATTGTAATATGTATGCTTATAAATATTTTTTTATTTACTCAGTTTGGACAATCATAAGCCGAAACAAATTTTGAACATAAAGAGAACTTTAAGAACACTGGAACAATGACCTTGATTTGACAGATAATGAATCTTTATGGTGCTACTGACATAGCTGAATTATTACCAGATACAGCTGATGATGTTGCCAATCTGGAAGATATAGATGACAACCTACTGGAAGATACCATTCCAAATGACATTCCAGGTTCATTAGAAATTCCCGCAGGGAGCTATAATGAAGAGGATATAGGCCCACAGAAAAGAAAAACCCATATCAAAGTGGAACAGAAAAAACACATCATTCAGCATCACTAGTCATAAAAAAAGGAGAATGTAATGCGTATAAAATAAACATGACAGAAAGAGCAAAAGGTAAAACACCAATAAAAATTTTTGAAATGTTCTTCATAAATGATCTAGTAAACCACATCATATAGTAGAGTGAATCTTATGTAGCTCAGATAATCACCAGTTTCTACTTTCTACAGACTATTTCAAAAATTTTGGGGGATTTTTACAGTTAACAGGATATCACACTTTACCCCAACAGCAAATGTATTGGTCAGAAGAAGATATAAATATTGGAAATGTACGAAAATGTGTCACAAGAAGTCTTACACTGAAATACAGTGAAACTTAAATTTTCGTCACAATGCCAAATACAATAATAAATAACAACAAAGGCAGGTTATTCAAAATACAATCAATTTTGGATGAGCTAAAGAAATTATTTAAGCAGTTTAGAGTATATTCATATAATCTGAGCATCAGTGAACAAATGGTGTATTATTATGGTCATAATTTTTTGAAGTAATATATTATAGGCATTTTCTTTGATTTCAAGCAATTGGCAATGTGTTATAGTGTGACTGGATATTGCTACAATGCTGAAAGATACGAAGGTCAGCTAAGCAGTAGTTCAGAAAGAGATATGTATGGATTAAGCATTTCACTCATACAAGTTAGCAACCATGTACAAATGAAAAGAACACTGCTTTTATTTCAATAATTTTTTCACGAGTTTTGATTTGATGGAAAATCTAAAAGAAGTATATCTGTGAGAGGAATGGTGAGATATAACAGGATAAACGAAGTTATCAAATCATTTGGAAGTTTTATTGTTGGAGCTTTATCTTTCAGTTATTTCTGGAAACATTTTCTAAAAATTAAAAACCATGAGATTCAGTGATCTGCTGGGATATATGATGAAAAACTGGAAGAGTTGGCAGCTACGAAATATATTTCTAAGAAAATGCTCTGAAGCAAAATGTTATAACAACAGTATACCACAACTTATTGCTCAAGACTTTATAATCAATTCTAAGAAATGTGTTCTGTAAAAAAATTCCATTTAATGAATGTTATAACAAAATTTAATCAGAAAAATGTTGTTAATACAATGCATATAACAAACGATGTTTTATAATACCTAATAACAACCGAAACACTAATCAAACATACAGAAAACTTAAAAAACAGATAAATAATGTATATTGCATTCTATTAAATAGGTGTCCGATGAAAACATCACAGAGAAAACAATGCAAGGCGAAACATTATGGTACAAGACACCATGGTCAAAAATAAAGCAGTTCAAAAATTCACAGTTTAAAAACATCGTCATCAAAAATATCATGGTAAAAAATAAAGTACCTACAAATCATCACATGATGATAACATCACAAACATGTATTTTCAGGTTTTAAAAGTTATAAATGCATATTCGTATAATGATTTGGGTGCAGAAAAAGGAAAGAGGGATTCTTTTACTTCTATATTTCATATTTTTGAACGAACTAATAAATTTTTGCTGCTAAAATAAGAAGGAAACTTAAGCATTCAAAAATTGAAAATGAGTAGGAAATTAATGTCACTTATAGAAGTTAAAAGAATTTTAAATTTACAAATTAACATTTAAATTTACAGTTAATTAACAAAGGTCATAAAAAGTTTATAAAGTTTTACTGATAATTTTTATGAAGAATAATTAAATGATTAATTTAAATTAATAATAAATAAATGATTAAATTAAATTTAATGATCAAATTATTTTCTTTTACATTTGTTAATCTGATATTGCTTTAGTGAAAATTATATACTGTATTATTTCCGTTTATTCTTAAAGCGTCGTTAACATTTTGATGTATAGCATGCAATCAATGTTTTGCATGTCGATTTGTTAGTCATGACGAAAGTCAGTTACATAATATGTCAGTATGGGATTTCAAAAATGCATGCGTGTGATGTTATTGTCATGCGATGATTTGTAGGTACTTTATTTTTTACCACAAACGATGTTTTTAAACTGCTTTACTTTTGAGCATGATGGTTTTAGAACTGCGACGTTTTCTCTTTGATTTCTTTTCTCCCACGATGTTTTCGCCTTGCGTTGTTTTCTCCACGACATTTTTGTCTGTGATGTTTTCATTTGTAACCATAAAATATATCATTTCATTTCACAAAATTTTGGAAGAAAATAAAAATAAATGCTTTAACCATAGCTTTATCTAAACATTTTAAAATTATGTTATTTTTAATCCATAATGCATGAGTACAACATACATGGGAAAAGGAGAAGTCACTAATTTGAGAATCACTTACATATTCTTTGAGCAGTTTTTGAAGCCAGGTGAAGACTACTTTAGCTGAAGAAACATTTATATCTCCATTTGGCACAACATTTTCATTGGCATCACTTCTTGATATAATACAGTCTTTAAGTTGATCTAATATTTTATTCACTGACATTTTGTTCTCACTTAAATGAACATCTGTTTCACAAACATTTAAAGTAAAAAAAGTATCAGAGCCAAATTTGTCATTAATGGAATGAGTCTTGGGAGAAGGATCCTGTTTCTCTAAAGGCTGATTCTCATATTCATGAGCTGAAGCTGCAAGTAAGTTGTAAAAAATTAGCATTTAAATAGACACCGACATTTTTTAATTTTTATGGAGTGCAAAAATCATTCATAAAATCAAAGTTTTATAAATACACATGGCATTCATCAGTAAAAAAAATTTCTGGACCGACATTATACCTTGTATAAGTATGCAAACTTTTTTGTATATTGAAGGTTCCCAAAAACATTAATTTTACCTGTATAAATGCATTTATAACTGCATATAACAAGGTGTAAGAGCTAGCATACATTCTATTAACTATTTCAGATAAGCTACATCTAAACATGATATGATTCAGAAATTCAGAAGCAATTTTTTATGTACAATAAAATTAGAAAAATTTTAATCCTTACCCACTGCTGCAAAAACAATGTTACATTTTCTTAGCATAGTTTCAGAGATTCAAATATGATTAATTTAATAGCAATTGTTTTATTATTTAACTATAATATAAAACACTGAAACCATAAAACGTACTTTCTAGTTATCCACACTTCACTTCAAGTTGGAAAAAAGCATTCACTACTTAAAGCAGTATGTCGTCAAAATAGCTGTGACAACTTCCAATGTTGACAAAAACTATTTACATAGTAACCCATATAGGTTACCTGGGTTATCATGCCTAGCAGTATTTCTGCTGGTGCAAAATCCCAATATTATATTGATGTTTTAAAAGCGAAACCAGATCGCTGTATACTATGAGAACACTGAAGAAAAAAAAGAATTTCTCAAAAAAAGGTACTAATGACTGTCTTTCATATCCATCATTTTAGACACTACACATGCTTACCCCTTTATTTCTATATTTCTTGCATCAAAGGTCCTCTTACACAGGAAACAGAAAAAATAGTCACACCTGCCCCACACCTCAGGCTTTCCCACTTTAAGAAATGGTACACTTTTTATTGGTTCTTTCTAAAATCCAACGCTGCACTGGCTGATCAGAATTAACACTACCAGGGATACAGAAACCACCATGAATTTGAAGACTGACTGGTCATCAAATTGCTCCTGTCATTATTACGTGGGCATAACATCAACCAACCTGTAACAAATTCAGGGTTGCCACTGAAACAGGAGAATGAAATTCCCTAACATTTCCAGGTTTTCCAGGTATGTTTTAAAAAAATTTCAGTCTATCACATTGTGCAAGTTGGCTGTGCTGAGAGGCAAATTAATTACGGTACCCTTGAAAACACAAAAATTTGCCAATTACATATGACCTACATATAGTATATAACCCCCAATGCATTACTATTATTACTATAATAGGAGTTGTTTCCACCACTGAAAGACTGAGATCAGAATCTGTCCAATCTGCATTAAAAAAAAAAAAGTCTTTTTTTTTGCAGACATTTTGCAGCAAAACGAAAAAATTAATGATATTTTAATCTAATATCTATCTTTAATCTATTTAATAACATGATTTAATGATATTTTAAAATAAATTCAGGTATTTTATATTTATTTAGCACCATAAAATATGTGCAAAAAATTTTGCAATGGTCATAATGCGAGAATTAGTTTCAGGAGTATGCTAGAGAACATTGCCTGAAATTTGAAAGAATTATTAACTAATAATAAATAAACTTAGAAGGAAGAAGCCACATTAAATGATATGAATAACATTAAAATAAAATTAATTACTTAAAGACTAAAAATTGAATTATAATAATCAACAATATTTTTGTAAATATAGTTATATTAAATAGTTAGCTTAGATGACTGGTTACTTTTTTTTATTTTACTGCAAAATGACAAATAAGGTATTTATTAAAAAAAAAATGTTTAAAAGATTTTCTGATAAAATCCTAGCATGGCCGTGGCACAATTTTGAAAATTGTTGCCAACATCAAAATGGCCCATTTACTGCTCATCATAATGTTGCCAAATCCTATGTATACTGTACACAGGATTAAACCAATTTTGTTTAACACACGAATGGGAAGGTATTTTCTTTCGTTCAAAATGCATTGCACATGTGAGTCTCTCGATTCTAAAGTTTACTGGAAACCAAAATTTTTAGAAACTTGCTTTGCCTTTCTAAAACACAATCTGATTGGAGCTGCAAAAACCGGCTCTACGTTAGCTGCCCAAAAGACGCTCACAATGATACATAATTCGCCAAGAAAGTGATCCGCTTCCAACGTTGGCGGCAAAATTGCTTTTTTGGGGATCGGCATATGAAATTCCCCGACTTTTCCATATTTTCTCTAAAATACTTAAAATTCCCCGATTTTTTTTGTCAATTTTTTTTTTTGTTTTCCACACAGCGTGGCAACCCTGCCAATCATGTTACTGATAGTGCAGGGCTGTACCCCTCTCCCACAAGTTAATGGAACTGCCAGGCTCATGTTTTTATACCCCTGGTGCCAAGACTATTAGAGTACATATCTCTGCCAGCACTAGAAACAACACGGGGGGGTATTAAAAAAAGTAAGTATTTTCTAATCAATGTTACTTACTTTTTTAATTCTAGTGAATAACTGCTCCTGTACAGTTGTTTTTTGGTTTATCTGACTATGGCCAAACATGCAAGAGCTATTTTTCTAAAGGAAGAAATGTTTTTTTTTGAAGGACTTTCTAAGGGAAACTGGTTCATTACACTTGGGGAAAATCACAAAAAGGTCAATGCTGCCAACTCAGGTCAAACTTCTAGTGTTGAACGACTACTGCTCAGCTGCTGGTGGTCCAAACTTTGAAAGGAATTCTTACTGTGCTGCCATTATGAAAATGCCTGTTTTGTGTATTAACTTGATGAGAAATTAGTCAGCAATGCATTCAGGAATGCTTTGAAAAGTGGCAATGAGTTTACAACTTTTCAGTGAGGGTCAGGTAATCAGAAAGTGCAACATAAAAGTTTGTGTGTTAAAATACAAGGTGTCCCCCAAAACACTGACCTTGGCTTTTATTCGTTAAATACGATCATAGAAATATAATATAAATTACAAAGTTATATTACAAAAGGCCACAGAATTTTATGAAATCAATTAAAATTTTCAGGAAATTAAATTTAAAGAAGTATAAAATTTACAATTTTATATGACCCCCCATACAGAAACATTTTCAATTAGCAAAATGTACCACAAAATTTCAGTATTTTATCATCAAAATTCACAGAAAAAATATTTAAACAAAGTTGGTGAGGGGTTGATCATAAATTAAAACAAATGCTTACAGCTAAATTGCAGATGACAGGATGCAGAAATGCATCATAAGCACACAAAATATGGCTCTTACCTTAAATGCTACCTGAAAAAAGTTTTACATGATGAATTGCAGAATAAAGCTTTCAAACTGGTCAGTCAATGAAAATTACAACAGCTTAGCATATGCTCTGCATATGCAAATTTCTGTCGCTGATCAGTGCGTCACATAATCACAACAGACACATCATTACTTAAGAAAGTTGTTACCGCTCTGCCATTGGTCAATGGCATCTTATAATTCATATATCTGCTACATTCTGAGAGTGTAATTAGACTGTACAAACAGCATGTTGCAATATAGCAATGAAGAACTTTTTGAAATGCTAAAGCTGTACAGTTAATGTGATCGCAATGCTAATGAAACTGCATGAGAATTTCAGTGTAAATTTCACAATTCTTATCATCCTTCTGGGCGATTCATTTCCCAATTAGTGCAAGGAATGCATGAAAAAGCAAGGGTACTTCCAATAGATGGTCCAGATAGGCCAAGACTTTATTCAAGTTATGAAGAAATTGATATTTTGGCTTACTTTTATAATCATCCACACAGTAATGTTCGTACAGCTGCTTCAGAAATTAACATATCTCGTACAAGAGTGTGGCCATTTGTTTCATGGAAAAAAAAAATGGCATCCATTTAGCATTCGTGATGTGAAAGGACAGGAGCCAACAGATTACCGACGTCATGTTGATTTTGTAACTGGGCTCTTAATCAGCAAGATTCTTTCTTGAAAAACATAATTTGGCCTGATGAATTGATGAATGCTGTTTTAAAAGAGACGGATGCATAAATCCTCAAACTGAGCATTGCTGGTCTGATTCCAATCCATTAGCGGTAAGGGAAATTCGTCATCAGAAAAAATTCTCTGTAAATGTATGGTGCCGTATTTTCAGGAACTGCTTGGTAGAATCCTCACTGCTTAATGGTACTTTGACGTGAGACAGATATGTTAATGAGATTCTGAATGTTGACATTCCTGATTTTATGGATGAACTGCCTCTAGCAGTACTTCCAGATGTTTGGTATCAATAGGACGAATCTCCAGCTCACCAAAAAACAGTTGTGAAAGACTGGTTAAATAACAAGTTTCTAGGTGCGTGGATTGGCTTGCAGGGGTCCACTGACTTCTCCCCTAGATCACCTAATTTAACACATATGGATTTTCATTTGTGAGGTCATTTACGCACAGCTGTTTATTTGTCACCTCCCTTAAATAAAACATAATTGCAACGAGGCATTGCAGATGCTTGTAGCGAAATCAGTGAACATGAACTTTATAGAGAGCATAAAAGTATTATCAAATGCATGCAATTCTATATTCACATGAATGGAAAACATTTTGAACGAGCTTTGTAGTTTTTACATAAAGTTACTATTTATACTCAGTTTGGACACTTTTGTACCAACAAATAGCACTATTATTATCTACCTATGCAACCTTTAATTTTGTGCACGACCCCCAAAATGCAATCATTCAATTTTTTTCCCTCTTTCAAAACTCATATCCAGGCACAGAAAAGGGGTTTAACTCAGCACTTACATAATTTCATATCTCTGTGGCTTTTTGTGATAAAATGCTGAAATTTTGTACATGACCTTATTAGTTTATGGGCTGCATTTTGAGAACTTTTCTGTATGGAGGCCATATAAAAATGTAAATTTTGTATTTCGGTACTTACGTATTAATGCAACCACCTTAGAAGAAATCTCCGTATTTTCAGAATGTGCCAAACTCTGGCAACCATACTCATAATAATCAAGCAACGCTGCCATTTTCGAATGCGCTCTTTTTCTTTGTATTCCAAGT
Source organism: Stegodyphus mimosarum (assembly GCA_000611955.2). Taxonomy (NCBI): domain Eukaryota; kingdom Metazoa; phylum Arthropoda; class Arachnida; order Araneae; family Eresidae; genus Stegodyphus; species Stegodyphus mimosarum. The sequence goes on from KK122533.1 coordinate 722,751, forward strand.
TCCATCGGTAATTATAAATAAATTGCGATATTTTTTTGCTTTCAGCTTAGTTTTAAAATTTTTCTTTCTTTTTTTTAAAGGAAAACAGATCACTGTGTACTTTGGAAAAATCTGAATAAATACGTAAAGAAAAAAATGGCTCTACTCTGATATAAGTCCCCGGTTGCTGCCAGGATATATGTGGTCGCCAAATGTGGCGATATGTGTTCTGTGCTGGTTTTTGGCGCGATTGTGTATTCCGCGATGGTTTTTGGCGGGATTTTTTGGTATAGCTACCCTTTTGACGTTGAAAGTTGAGTGGGTGCCATGGTACATACAGCTTTGGCCGTGGTTTTGTTTTGCGTTTGGAGTTTCGGTCTGTGCATGTCTTAGATTGAAGGAAGTGGTTGAAAAGTTTCAGCCGCGCATATTATGGATTGTGTTCGGGATAAGTTTAGTTTGAGACGGTAGGATGTGGGTGTAGTTAATGAATCTTTTGTTCACGGCTGTGTGTATGGTGATAGAAGCGTATTTTTGGATTTTTTATGGGAGTCCGGGTTTTTGAAGTGAAATATGACGTGTCATAAGTCCGAAAGAATTTTGAATGGTAAGTAAAGCTATGTTTTTTCTCGTGTATAGGGAATGTTAATGCATTTTGTAATGTATTTAATGAATATTGTATTTAAGATGATTGTGTTATTAATGAATTATTTCTTCACGGTTTGTGTTTATGCTTACAGTATATATTTTTTAAAATTTATTGTTATTATTATTGCTTATTTTAGCGAGGTTTGGAGAATGTCATAATTTCTGCTTAGTGCCACGAATTCTGCAATTCTCTGATGTTTTTTAAAGTTAAAACAGATCGCTGTGTACATGGTTTTTAAGGGAATTATGTTATTAATAATGAATTATTTGTTCACTGGTGTGCTGGTAGAAGTATATTTTTGTGGAAATGTATTGTTATTTTAGTTTATTTTAGCGAGGTCAGAGCTATGTGATTATTTCAGTGCAGTGCCACGAATTCTGCAATTCTCTGATGTTTTTTAAAGTTAAAACAGATCGCTGTGTACATGGTTTCTCGTCAAACATTTTTGGTGAGAAACTTCACACTTTTACTATGTAAATTTTTTGTTTTTATTTCGGACTTATAGCGTAAATTGTGTGTAAAAACGTGGTTTTTGCACATGTGAAAACCGCGTTTTTGCAGACATTTTAGGCTTAAAGTCCGTAATGTAAACAAAACATTTAGATAGTAATGGCGTGTCGTGGAGTTTCTCGCCAAAAATGTTTGGCGAGAAATTTGTCACCAACCGGGCACTGATATAAGAGTAGTTCCTTTTAAAATATATATACTATAAGCATAAACACAGTGGAGTTTCTCGCCAAAAATGTTTGGCGAAAAATTTGTCGCCAACCGGGGACTGATATAAGAGTAGTTCCCAAAAAATATTGCAGAAAGATTTAAAGGAGCATGCACGTGTCTTTTAATTCATCATGTAATCTTCATTTAATAACTCAAATTTGCATTTTAAATTGTTAAAGTATGCTTTCTTTTCATACTTTGATAATGCTTACCGAGTTACAATAAATATGGACAGTCTAGGAATCTTTCTTAAAAAAAACGCTTGAAAACCACCAACTTGCACCCGATAAGTAACTTTTACCGTTTCAACTTTAAAAATCAAAAAATCGCCAAACTGCACCAAGCTGGTTGCATTAATACGTACGTACTTGTATTTCTTTAAATTTAATTCCCTTGAAAATTTTAACTCATTTCATAAAATTCTGCACCTTTTTTAACATAACTCTGTAATTTATATTATATGTCTACAATCATATTTAAGGAATAAAAGCCGAGGTCAATATTTTTGGGACACTCTTAGAAGGTAGTAAGTTCATCGATTAAGATAACATCTCTAACAAGTAGGAACATACATTTTGGTCTGCAAGACCACAGTATTATGGTTAAGGATTAAAATACAATTTCATTTCAAAAATTCTAAAACTACAAAACACTAAGTATGAAGAATTATAAAAAAACAAAAAGTGCTTTGATGGGGTAAGTGGTGTAAACAAGGAATTTTAGTCTTTACAGTACAAAAAATAATTACAGTGAAAATACTGACCAGCAATAATGTCATCCATTTGTTCCAAAGCTGCTGCTAGCACTTCACTAGCATCAAGAGGTATCTCTTGGGATCTATGTTCATGGACGGGAAAAGAAATTTCACCAAAAGAGGCCTCTAAAAAAACAATTTTACTTTTTACTTGAAAACTGTATCAAATAGTTAAAAAAATGCATTTAATGTATAATATGTAATCAGATAATGATAGTAACATGAAGATTATTTTTAAATAAAATACATCCAAATTTGACATTAATTACAGTACTTCTGAAAAAGATGCTTAAAAAATCAAACAATCATTCTAGGCATTCTCTAGCAACAACAGGATTTCTAGAAAAAGTACAACTATTTCCAATATAATTTTTAAATTTATTTTTGTGTTTCCTTATATGAAGTATAAAACACAGTTTGTAATTTAGAAATTTAAATTAAAAGTTTCTTGATCTGACCAAATTCCATTTTTACTCAGTATAACATCACTAAGAGAGAAGTTCAAAAGATTTCAAAGTATAATTTAACAATTTTTGTAAAAGTAGCAACTAAACTTTCAAATATCTAATAAAAGCTAGCTTCATTAGCTGTTGTCACTAATTAAAAAGATTAGTACATTTCAAGAAGAGAGGGAAAAAAGTAATCTCTTATTATCAAAAGTAATTCTCCTAACTCTTTTACATGACACAGAAATCAACTGGAATTAATCATTCATTACTTATATAAGTATCTCTCTTCCACTGCTCATAATGCATAACACTTTTTAATTCTTATACATGCATTTTCTAATAACAACCCATCTTTGTAGATTCCATTTAAATCAAATATTAATTTTTATAAATAAATTTACTTAATATGAATTTTAACTAGAAACTTTTGTATCTTTAAGTATATAGCTACTTATTTCTTTAAACAAAACAAGCAAAGGATTAATTAAAAAAAAAAACTAAACTCAGTGGCGCAACTGCCCTTAGTAAGCCATGACCTGTAGTTGCCTGATATCTGCTTTCTTGACCATAGCAACCCTCCCCCCCCCGGGTTCATGATCATACACCCTGGACAAGTGGTCAGTTTGTTCCAACATTCCTATGTTTAATTCCAAAGTGAACTTGGTACTCATTTTATTAACCCACTCAAGGGATGAAAGACTGAGTCAACTTTGCCCAGCCCGGGGATCAAACGTGTGGTGCTGCTAAGCTACGTGCTAGCCCCTGCACCATCAAGTGTCAATGAATTAATTAAACAATAAAATTTGATTCACAGTTAGATCTTCATAACCTACATAATAATTTAGATTTTATTAATGACTTCAAATTATGCTTGGACTATTTCTAAAAGATTGATTACATGTTAATTCTTCATTACACTGTTAAAGTTTCTCAGCGTTATTTCATTTAAACATTACATATTATTTTTGTTATATAACATTTATGTTGTCTGAAGTTATAATTTCTATAAAACTTTGACTAATGTACTTTTTTAATACGTTTATTTTATTATTAAAATGAGTAATGCCCAATATAACACTTACCTTTCAAGTATCAATGCATTTTACTTCATTGCAGAATGATGAAAAAAATTAATTCAGCTGAGAAAATTTTAAAAAGCTTATACTTTTCCAAAACGTACAAAAAACTACTTAACATCACATTCTTTGTGAATCAAACATTAACACCAAATGTACCAAAAGAGTTAAGTTAATATTATGTATACAAAATCCAAATAATATACAACTCTACAAATTAAACATAATGAAAATAAACAAAGAATTATACACAGATGCACAATATAACCCAGGATGGATGGAGGAAAACAAAAACTGAAGTTATGCATTACTTATCACAAGAAAGAAACATAAAGTTGATGGTATTTTAATGCATTAGCTTATGAGCTAACACTACAGTTAGAAGCAGACTATAATTACAACTATTCAAAGACATTCAAATGTGTAAAGATCAGGAACTGGTGATGCAAAAGAAGTTCACAAACAAATGCTTCAACATATCTTAGCCATATGATCAACAAAATTATATGTTTAAGTTAAATTACTATAAAAATAAACAGACAAGCATGTGACAATCATAATAATTTCCTCTAAAGAATTTTTATTCATCGCAGATATGAACTCAAGCAAGCACTTTTTGAAGTACATAAATAACGATAGAAAGTATGTCCAAAGTAAATAATTCTAGTTACACGATGTTAACGTTGTTTACGAAGTCACGTCACTATATAGTTAAAATAAACTGCAGTCAAAGTGTGCTTAATATTAGTACACATGCAAATAATTGCCTTTCAAAGGAGTTTGTTGAATTTTTTTTTTAATATCTTAATTTAAAAAGTCCATTTTTCTAATTTGCTCTTAAAAATAAGAATCGAACTAGTCGGAAACTTTGCAAGTAAAACCTCTGAACTAAATAGAAATTAAAAGGCTGCCGATACACTTCAAAAAATTACACAATACAATTAATACACAAAACATACAAGGTATTTCTACATAATTAGTCGTCCACAAATGACAGAAATTTAATACAATATAGTTCAAAACACTATAAAAAGAATTTATTTATTTTATTCAATCAATTACATTTGTTTCATCGCCTACATACCAGACATCTTCATCAAATCTTCTACTATTTACTTTTCCTATCTTTCAAACATGAGTGTGAGACAGACAGACAAAGAGGGCAGATGTCTAATTTTGCATCTAGTGCATGTTTTTGCCTGCAATGGAAAATCAAGATGCGGGCGATGCTAAACTGTGATTTACCAAGCTGTATGAAAGCCATGACATAAGGTTACTATGGTTCTTGCTTTATTTTTTTATGTAAGAAAATAAATTACTTTTGAGTAGCAATTGACAACAAGTCACGATACTGTCAGCTCCCCCACATGCATCCTATGTAACTCAGGAGAAAGAAACTCCGATCATCTCCGCACCTGCAACGCTGTGGAGGTAGAAACCACAGACACTATGGAAGGATGTGTATGGCTGGATAGAACGGCGTCAAATGGCTGGCCTGCCAAAGACTGGTGTTGGCTGAAGAAGAAGAATTTTTGAGTACCATTTTCTGTTTACTTCCTTCGAGATCAAATAGTCTAGTACAGGAAGCACTACCCCTCCCGGGTCTAATACTTTACGGCTACGAATCATTTTCTGTAAAAACTGTTTCACACAGTCTTTCATCAGAAATGTCCAAAAACGTCCTTGAATAACGAATAAAGAATGGGAAAGCTGTTACAGCTGTTTATAGATAAGGGGATAGAAACAAAATGATTGTAACACAAATTAATAAACAGTAACAGTTCAGAGAAGTAGAGTTCAGTGAAGTATCCAATCCAGGACGCCTATGAGATACATTCCGCAAGAGAAGAAGAGGGGAAAAGTGGTCACGTGGTTTACGAATAACAATCTCCGCACGCCCGCAGTTTACTATCGAGTCTATAGCCGATGTACCGCTAAAATTAATTGATTTTTCTAATTTAGAAATATACAGCTATTGTGAAAAATTAAAAAGTACTCTTGGAAGTGATTTCTCTTTTCTTGATGTTAATAAAAAGGGTCTTCTCTTGTTCAAGGAAAAACACGTGAATAACATTTGTTTTAAAGTAATGCCAGATAGTAAGGTACTTGTGGCAAGCTATGTTAAGGCAGAAATGAAGAAAACAACTAATTATAAAACGTCTGTGGAAATTTCTGCAGAAAATGAGGTAAGATTCATCAATTTTCTTTTATGCACAATACTCAGCTTTGAATTTATTAGGAATATTAAGTGTATATCAATATTGAAAAATATTCCCGAGACCTTGAATAATGTTTTCCAAACTGTAAATATTTGTTAATAGTTCATGAATACTTGTTCTAAATTATTGAAGTAGTTGAATTCATGCAAGATCCGCTTATTTGCAAAAATATTAACACCAAGCCAATTTTCTCTTATTAATTACAGTGCCATAGAACATGCTATACCACTAAATTTTTATTAATTTCATCACGTTGTGTTTTAATAATGTGGCGCTTATAATCAAGTCTTAATCAATACGCATAAATGTACTCTTTTTTATCGTGTTCTACTGTAAAATAAAGAAATATCTATGACCAAAAAATTATTAATTACGGCAAACTCAGTTGTGCAAATCCATAGTTTTCTTTTTGACATTTATACTGTAATATAAAAAATACATGTTAATCTGAAGTTTATGCTATCTATAGATTAAGATTCAGTTATGAACAATTAGATTTCAAGGGATACAAAATTATGTATTAATTTTGAACTGTGTATAATATTAATATCAATACTGTCACATAATTTTAGGGCAACTGTATTTATAATGTTCCAGACATTTGAGTCTACCATTTTTGAAAACCATCTTGTTGTGCTTGTCAGGCTGATAAAATTGTGGCTTAAAATTATAATAGTAATTATATTTTTTTTTCCGTGTAGACCAACAACATACATCAACATTATTTTATATATTTCCTCTTGCAGTATACAGAATTATAATTGCAAATGATTCATGAGATTTCAAAAAGTACTGGAAATAATTTTAAAAATAAAGTTAATTAATATTATATGAAATCAAATAGAAAGCTTTCAAATTTTACTGATAAAACTATAAATGTTCAATGTGTGTTCTGGTTTTATGATGTACATAGAAATGAGTGTCTCAATCCTCCCAGCATGTATTGTCACTTTTTCTACACTGTTTCTTTATAAATGCTTGGCCATCTAAAAGTTGTTACCTTTACATAGGCAAGTATTATTCTTAAACTGTCAATACCATCTCATATTCTGGTGGCTTGTCGGAATATACTGTTGCATTGTAGTGCTTTAAAATAATTTTGCATAGTAACAAAAATATAAATGTTGTATAGTTCCAAAACACAAAATACTTCAACATTTTGATAAATTAACACTTATTGGCTGCATGAGTTGAACACAAGAATGTTTCTTTATGTAAATTAAATATTTAAGACATTTTCTATTGTTATATGAATGTGTGTATGACTCATAACTTAAAAATTATTGGACTTTGAAACCTATTGAATCATTTGTAATAACCTTGCATAATTGGTCTCAGAATTTCATTACTTTTAATATTTTTTATTACAGATTCAGACTGCTATTTGTGAGTGCCCTGGCGGATCTAATCCTGCAAGTTGCAAACATGTTTTTGCAATGCTTTCTGCATTGGTTGATTACAGTCAAAAAAAATTATATGAAGCCCCAACTGAACAGTTACAAAAATGGCATCAACCAAAGCCGAAACTCCTATCACCAAAAAAGAGTTCAGATCTATTTAAGACACATGCTTCTAATTATTCAACCACCAATTCTGTTAACTATTCAGCACTTTTTGGAAAAAACTGTAATTTCCCAATATTCTCTGTATTGGAATGTACAGACCATCTATTTAAAGTCGGAACAATTCCTCTGCCAGCATTGGTATATACCAAGCTAAATATTGAAATGCCCGACTTCTTAAATATAGAAGAGGTGCTTTACTTCCATCAAAACATAAAAATTAGTCTAGAGGAAGCATGGGAGATAGAGCTACAAACTACAGAACAGAGCAAGAGCAATTTGTGGAAGAAGCACCGCCAGATAAGACTAACATCTTCTGCCTTTCACAGTATTGCTCACAGGATGGCGGACTTTGATGTACTGGCAGCAAATATATATAGGAATCATGAAAAAGACCTGAGCAAATTGCCAGCAGTCTCATTTGGTTCCAGGCATGAAAGTGTTATCAGAAATTTTATTAGGAGCCAAAATGAATCCTATATTTTGAGAAAAGTTGGAGTTGTTACCGACCCACGTATTCCATTTTTGTGTGCATCACCTGATGGCTTACTTTTTAACAAAGAAAATGTTCAGCTCGTAGAAATAAAATGCTGTTACAATCCTGAAAATGTTGAGCTGAATCAGCTTGCCAAAAGACCAAATTTTTGTTTACACAATGTGGATGGAATTTGGAAACTTAAAACAACTCACGCATACTTTTATCAGATTCAAGGACAATTAGCAATAAGCAATTTAACAGAATGCCAGTTTGCTTTTTATTACAGATATCCAAATCATATTCACACAGAGATTATACATTTTGATCCTGTATTTTGGAATGATTTGAAACAACAACTTAAAAATTTTTATTTCAATTATTACATTAAATTCTGTTTAAGCTGTTAAATTTTATATTGGCAGTATATCCTTCGATTTGTTCATTTTATCATGTGCTAATTTCTATACTACCATAACTGTCTGGTAATTTCTTTTTGTTATTTGATACCTTACTATGTGTTGTATATTGTAAGTTTCATAAAATTCTACACGTAACTTTTTCAGTAATCGTGATTTTTCCTTAATTTATGATAACCAGTGTATAGACATTGTAAGTAATACCTACTGTTGACATGTTCCAGCTGTATAAAGAATTATGTAAATATGTAACTTGCCTTTATGTATAAAAGCAGGCAACAATGAGCTGTTGGTAACAGTGACACCCCCACAGTATAGTGGATAATAGAGAATTTGTTCTCGGGGACCTGCATACCATTTTACATTAAGGCTGTAATTACTTTAAATAATCATCAATAATTGATGATTCTTTCATCAAGCCTTTGGTGAACTTAACTCATTTAAGATATAATTATGTTATTGGGATCAGTATCAAATCATGATTTCCTTATCATGTTTGATGTGACTGAAAACTATCTAAATTTCTTACAACTTTAGCTCTTTTATTAAAATTATTGGAAAAAAGAATTTGACCATTTACTAAAATCTGATGTGACATTTAACAAATCTTACCAATAAAATAATTCTCTTAAAATGGATTAAAAGGTGCACAGACTAATATTGTTTTCTACATGAAAGAGTTTAAAATAAATCAAATTACTGCATAATTGAAAGTACTCAAGTATTTTCAATTCAAGAATTGGCCATTGTAACATAAAGGCCAATACTTGAATTGAGAAAGTATAAATAATGACCATGCTTTTTCATTATTGGCATCGCACATACATAGTTTGCTACATGCCATTGGCATAGAACAAGTACTGCCTAGTTGTCAGTTTTACTTTAGTGATGCACATGATATTGTCTGTCACAGTGCTCTGCAATACTGCACCAGCACACATTTGTAGTAGTATAATTTGTTATGATTCATGCTTATCCTCATATACAAGGTGAGCCTTACACCTCGCACTTTTAATCGGCTGTAAAGCTCTCGGCCTGATGAAAAAACAAAAGGAGAATTAAGACAGCACTGGCTGATGAGGTTGTAGGTATGTTACACGTATGTAATCATTCATAGGGACTCATTGAATTCATGTTGGGTGATCTAGGTGACCAAATCATTCACTGGAATTGTCCAGAATGGTTTTCCAAACCAGGCATAATAAAACTAAATGCAATGGTAGAATAATTATGATAATACATTTTTATCTTCAAATGATTGACGATCCATGTTAATTTTTTCATTATATAATAAAAGAAAATGAAACTATTTTTTTAAATTAATCATTTTATATAAGATTTTAAAAAGTACACATGTTTATAAAACAAAAAATATTTCCATTAACAAACGGTATGAAGTAAAAAATATGTACACATTTTGGGGAATACATTAACCATCTAACTATTTTTTTTTCCCGAATTTAAAGGTAAAACATTTATCAGAGGTTTATTAAAATTCGTTAAAAATGCAACAATAAAAAATACCTCATTTAAATTATGTAGGCTATTGTATGGAATAGCTCCCTCAAAATAGCGGAATATTTTTATTCTTCCTATTGCCCGTTCAATATGCACTCTTTTATTGGATATAGCTTTATTTTCACTTCGTTGTTCAAGAGTGAACTGAATGTTTCCTTTCAAAAAGTGTGGGATTTTTAATTGACATCCTTTTTTAGATAATTCTGAATTAATTGTAAATCCTTTATCTGCTAATACTAAATCTCCTTCCTCAAGCAAATCAAGTAACTGACTTCTTAAAAAGAGAGCTTTATCTGATATTGAACCACACCACAAATCTGAAATAAAGGTAACTGCTCCAGAAGGAGAGATGCCAACTAGTGCTTTCAGTGTATTGGCATTTTTGTAGTAGCTAAAAGTTAGTTGTTGTTCAGTAGGATTGCATGGCCTCTGTATTTCGATCTCTGTACAGTCAATGATTACTCGGCAATTTGGATATTGCTGTAAGAATTGCAGAGGCATGAACTCTTTAACTTGGTCCTTTTTTGGCCATATATTCACACATTTAAGCTTAGTATAAACAATTCTGGTTACACAATTGAAAATCTTTGAAACTGTAGAAGAAGCTATTTTAAAAATTATTCCTAGAAATTCATTTGTGGTTCCTGTTCGTGTTTTCACTAGAAACATGAAAAACTGATCAATAGGTGGCATTCTATCTTTCTTCAACAAATCTTCCGATAAATTTAGAAAGTTGAATATTGTCATGAATGTCTCATGGGAGAAACCTGTTAAGCATTTCATATTTACTTTTATCCTCTCATTAGTTGAGGAAAACTCATTCAACAAAACATTATTTTGTGCAGTATCCAGTTTGTTTCTCATTTCATAAAATTCATTTAAAATTAACAAAAAAGACTCGTCAGTTTGTGATGCCACTGTCTTCTTTATGCAAACAGGAATATTTGCTCTGAAAAGGAAAAGAAAATATATATTGTAATAAATAATTTCACAGTTCAAATAAAACAAAAATTCTAATATTAAAATAAATACTTTTCTTCAATAGTAAAAGTAATGTCCCAAATTTCAAGCATAAATTGCAGCTCCAACACCACAGAATAGTTATGGTTGAAATTCATATTCAGCAATTAGTCAAGCAATATGCTTTTTTTTCTTTTTTTAATGTCGCGATAGACAGTCAAACAACATTCATAGTCATATCATTGGTATTTTTTTAAAATATATATCTACAATTTCTGGATATTTTACATGAAGATTTCAAAACGGGACATACATAACTAAGGATGGGTTGTAGTCAATGTTATAAAAAAAATATATTGTCGATGACAAGCTCCAAGACCAAAATAAATGCATAAGTGTAAATGAAAAGAAAACAGTCTTTTTAATAATTTAGGAATAAATATATGTATAATATAAAGATACTTAGCCAGGTATAAAGTATAAATGTTTTGAATAACAATTCCCTGCCCCATTTTGGTGATACTACACCATGCTATACGTTGCTATAGAATTAAAAAATCCAACATCAGTAGGGAAAATGAAATAACTTTCATTTAAATTACAAAAAAAGAAACATATCTTTAACGAGATCCAACATATTATGTAACAAACACCTAATTTGTCACTTGCATCTAGCTAAAGTACCAAAATAACTGATAAATTTAAGATATCTGAATATCAGTATAAATAACATTTTATTATAAAAAGATATTTCTAAAATATCTATTCTGGTACAGTACAACAACTTAATATAAAAATGCATTCTCTTAGCTAGAAAGGTATCAATATAACTGATTTAGGTACTTTTCCATTATGCACCTGCCATGCATTTTGATATGTATGTGTGTGAATAATAGAAAAGTGCCATATGTGTGTACATATATACCACCCCGCACATACACACACATACCAAAATGCATGGCAGATATATTATGGAAAAGTTCTCTCATTTATTTGGCATGCATTTGATGAACTATTTAAATATTTATGTAATATATAGAATTTTCGGTACTTCCTTATTATAGAAGTTCCCAAGACTGAATCGCTAATCAACCGAAACATCTAATTGAAATCATTCCACATATTTCTCATACCTCGATACATGTTACTTATATCTTGGTTGATTAGTAATTAAATTTGGGGGACATTTTACTAAATTTTCAATTTTTTTCTGAAACTTTTACATACAAATAAGACGACACACTATCTATAAAAATTATATTTAAATCAGTAATACTAAAGCATTTAGAAGCTTAAAATTTCTAGGTAATAAGTTATATGCAAGGATAAACTTAAGCCTAGCATCTAATATAGTACCTGACAATGTGATATTAGTAATCAGAATCCGGTGAAGTAAATAACAACTCAGAAATCAAATTCAATAAATTTATTGAAAAGTATTATCAGCAATGGTAAAAACTGAAGTAAGAAACAGTTATGATAAAAGAATAAAACAGCAAAGAAATGAGGAAGCCTCGCTAACTTCTTCACCAGTGAAGTGTCTACCAAAGTTGTATCAATTGAAGTAAGGAACATGATAAAAGAATAAAACACCAAAGAAATAAGTGCTTAACACATAAGTAATAAAAATCCTGTCGAATACGAAATAATATGCTTCAATTAAGTTGTGACCAAGGCAATTTTCATTTTAAAAACTATCAGCTGCAAAAAATATTGAAACAGGAAGAAATTAATTAAATTGCTTACTATACCAATTATGCTTTTATCTTTTTCTAAAACCAAAAGTGCAGAAAAATTAAAAATAAAAAACTTCCGTCTCTAGTTTTCATATACAAATACTCCAAGTACTTCTAATAAAACTAGTAGATAGTTACCTCTTTTCTCTGGAACTTTCCCGTGATGGTTCACCAAACACATAACTAGTTCGCTTACGAGTGGTTCCTTTAGTCAAATTAAAAATAAATTTCGTTGGCACAGCATCTGCCTTTAATGACCTCCTGTTCGTGAATGGCTGGTATATGAAACATTCTTCTTCAAAATGTTCAGAGCAAATTCTGGTATTGGGAGTTGGATTAAAGTTTTCCCTTTTTATTCTTATTATCCACTCTTTACGCAGATTTTCATCCTTAGGAAACAGATGAAAGGAAATCTTATTTTCTTTGCATTTGTCCTTCATATTGTTATTTGAACAACCGTATGCACAACATGCAGTAGGCATTGTCAACACTCAGAAACTGGAAATGTAAACAGCAATTTAGAAATCAAACTAAAAATTAAAACGATAATGCGAAAATGCTAAATGAATTAATTATTAGGTCAAGGAAAGAATTCATAAATAAATATTAACAATCAAAACATGGTAAAGCAGCGAACAAAAGAGCATCATGAAGATGACATAACATATAAGAGTTACCAAAATTATACTAACCAGATGAACGAACGGTTAATTAACAGATGAAATAATAATTAAAGATGAAATGCAAATTTCATAACTAAATAAACAAAGTTTTCGAATTTTCAACACACCGACCACAGTACAAGCCTGTTTGTTTACATTAGCAGTTCTTACATCACGTGACCTCCGACGTCACCGGAATGTATCTCATTCTACGCTCCGAGAGTCGTCAGCAGTTTGTGGCCCGCCAGATGTCGCTGCTAGTAAAAAACAGGTCCGATCGACATCCCATATTCTGTGAGTACGGAAGTCGTCAGAAGAGCGGGGAAAAGTCTTGCCCCGTCGTCAATCAGGCTTGTGCAGTTGACGTTCTAAGTAGACAATGCCTTTGTATATGTTTTCGCCGTTAATTTTTGTATTTAAACGAAGAATACGATAGTAGATCTCTGAATCAGCAAATTTATGGAACATATATTGATGCTTTTGGTCTGCCAGAAGACGTTTTCATCGAATATTTCAGATTGCCAAAATTTATTGTTATTTTAATTTGAGATGACCTGAGAAAGTATTTGGAGCCACATACAAAAAACAAGAACTCAATTTCTACTGAAAGAAAGCTTATTTATACTTTTCCTGAAATTATAGATATATATTGTAATTATATAGTTTAAAAAGGTAGAAGATAATAAGTATTTATCTAGCACATAATCCTTCTTCAGTTAATAATAATATAGACATCCGAGAAGTGGCTACTCGATTAATGTTCAGCAAGAATTAATTTTATTTTAAAATATAATAGTCGAATACCTTACAAACAATATTGTGAACACAATAACGAATGTCGTTCATTATTATGCGAAATTCACATTACTGTAAAATAAAAATGAAAAAAAAATTATAAAACTATGAAATAGTTTCATTTTTTTTTTCAGTTAATAAAAATAATAAATAGTTTTATAATTTGAATAGAAAGTGAAATAGTTTTATAATTTTTTTAACTATGAAATAGTTTTATAATATTAATTTAAAAAATAATTTTTCGCCCAAAGTGCCTTAGCCCAGAAGAGTGACTAATTTCGTTTTGGCATTTTGTGGAGTTTCACTATAAATAGGATTTCACTTTTTAAATTATTACCACCAAATATTATCGCAGTGTATTATATTAAAAAAATAAAATTGTAGGGTTTATATTTATTTTAAGTTAATATTCCTTTCCTGTGTAGCCTTCATTTTCCCCTAGAAGTGCCCGTGCCAGAGTATGTAAATTTTAATAGTACGCGCAGTTTATTTAAATTTAGCAGAAGCTAGTTGAATTAAATAGTAGACGAAACCAGAGTGTGAGAGTCTTGCTTTCAAGCTACGCTGAAGATATTGCTCGGTAGAATTTAGATCAGCGCGTATCGGCCTGTGTGCCTAGCATTGCAGAAGTGCTAATTTTAAACTGTTTAATCAGAAATCTTGCTGAAATCTCAGCGGTAATTAAAAACGCGGTTAATTAGGATCTCAGAGTCTCGGTGATAGTGTTTGATATTTGTTCATCTAGTTTCTTATTTTCAGTTTTACCTTACTTTTAGTTGAACCGCCGGGTTGGCGCAGTTTGTGAACGTCAAGTAGACGTATCTGTCTTTTTAAAGATCAAAAATAAAAAGGGTTCTAACCCCTTCTTACGTTTCTGTGTATACTTACACATATCCACAAACACTACCCCAGTTTCTGACAAGTTGGGCCAGCGACATCTTACAAAGTAATGAAGAATCTGCATAAATGTATGAATGTTTCTCGCATTGTGATGAAACAACGGTACCTAGAACCATCAAATTTTGAATAACGTAATCTTCCACTCGAATATAGGTGTCTGGAAGCCCAAATTTTGAACTGAGAATTTGTTTTATTATCTGTTTCATATTTTGTAAAGCATTTACGAGTTTTTGATTAAGAAACTAGACGATTTCAAAGCAAGAAATGGCAACACTGTACGAAAAAAAAAGAAACATTTTATCTCTAGCGCTCGAGATTGATTATCGGAAATTTGCAAGATATGCTCTTTTTAAATTATACGTTACTGCTGTTGAATTGAATTTTATGGTTTAAATACGAAGAACATGATATTTAATAAATAAAGGTAACACGCAAAACATTAGAAAAACGCCTTTTTGGGCGTAATATAAAACCTGAAGGCTTTCAGATATTTTTTTTGTGTGTGTCTGATTTTATTACGATTTAAAACTGGTTTCTAAGGGAGGACTTTCTGAGGGAAACAGGATCGTATGCACGTTACACATGGGGACAGCCACTAAAACGCCGATACGGTCAGCCCGTTCGCGGGATCCGAACCTCGGCCCGAGTTACCTTCGTTCAGCGACTCTACCCCTCGGCCGCTGTTGGGCTTATCAGCAGAATTATTATTGTATTATGTTATAAAGTAACAATGCTATAAGACTGAAGGTTTCTTCATGAAATAGTTCTTTTGTAATCTATTAGATTAAAAAAGATTTCTTTCTTTGCAAACGAAAAAAGAAAAAAAATTGTTTATAGCAGAGCTCTCATTTTCTATTGTAAAAGAGATATTGATTATTATTACTGCCTTTTAATTAAATTAAAATAACGACAATGTAATATTCAAAAAACGTATTGCTAATATATGTATGACAAAACTTCCAGTACGAATTAATCACACACACAGAATAGATTATTATAATTTTATATAAAAAATTTATTTTCTATCATGTTAATTATAGGATAAATTATTTAAAAATAATTTTCACAGAAAGAGAAAATAAAAGAAAGGAAGAAACATTCAGCAAGAAATATTTTCTTTCCAATTTCTTGCTTAAAGAAATATTTTTCTAATATTAACGGTGAAATAAATTGCGTGAAAACACAGTTTTAATGTAAGCATGAAAAAAAATAGTTTCAATTAGATTGCAGTGCAGATTAATCATATTATAAATTTAAATGATTAAAATTGATTATTTCTAAAAAGATTTTAAGTAAGCTTAATTCATTCACTCTTATCTATTTACCGTTCTTTCATGGTATTCCACATCTCTCTTTATTTCCTAGCCCTAAATAGCCTAGCGTTAACTTTTCCCTTAAAAATGTTATTTTCCTCCACATAACACAGCAGCATATTCTGCTGCGTTTTGGTCATAATACTGTTTTGTGTCATTTTTTCGAACTACGAATGCAGCGTGTGAGTTATTGAAATAATGGAAGAATATTCCTAGAACTTCAGCTAGCGCGCGCTATAAATTTCGTCACTCGTCTATACTGCGGTTGGTCTACAGCTCCTTCACGCCTTTCAATAAAGTCAAATGGACTCCCCCGTCCATCAACTGAGGACCACAGAATGGCTTTCTCTGATAAGTTGAAGACGGCTGTCGATACCGGTTTTTTTGAGTCATTGTTCGCTCAAGTAGTAGACGGACCCAGTGATCGTAGAATAGGCGTCTAGTTCCAATGTAATTAATTGCAGCAAAAATACAGTTCCTTGAAAGGATTACATGTTGATGCATTTAAGAATGCCTTACTTCTTCTGACATTAACAGAATCATTATTTTTATACGCACCAGTTTTAAATTCATTATTATCACTATTATTGTTTTTCACGAAAATTTTTTGGTCAGAAAGATGCCAAGTCGACCATATTTAATTCAGCATTGATTTTATTCTTTCGAACATAATCACGGTGCTTTTGTAATTTAACATAAAACACGGTTCTGAGGAATTTGCGGTGCCTATCGGTTGGTTTAATAAGAATAAGCCAATGCACAGCATAGAATACAGAATTCATAAATTTAGTAACTTGCTATTAATACATAAAATGCTATTTCGAGCAATTAAATGATAGAGTTTGGCTTCACACATTCGAAACGTTTCATAATAGATGATGTGAGGTCCATGCGAGCGAATCGGTGAGGATCATGCCAAGATAAGTAGTTTGCTTAAGCCAGGAGAGAACTCTGTTTATTGAAATAAGCTTTTCCGAATGTTTGCCAAAATTTGACGGGTTTACTTGCTGTCTACTGCTTACTGTAGTAATACAAAGCTGCCCAGACGGGATAGTAATTAGTGGACTGAATTAGCAGAGTTAGTAATAAAGGGATTAATCGCTGACTGCCGTAATGAAGGGTCTGGATTCAAATGCCCGAGAAGGCATAAATAAACGTATAGTGTCTATGTGGGCACGAGGCACTCAAAACACACGGCGAACCGGAATTCTCTCGAGAGGTTGGTGATAGGAGAAGAACTGTAGGAGACCTTTGGATCGCTCCTCTTCCGGGCGCGATCCTTCTCGAAGTTCCATCCGAGGCGGAGGTTTAACAGTTAGCAACGTCTAGCCACACCTAATTTGCTAAAATGGATGTACAAACGTGAGGCTTGCTTCAACCTGTACATGTAGTGTTACAAAGCATCTAATTATTATTAATAATTATTATCTAATTATAACTAGGCATACTTGCTCACGTATAAAATGCGAACAATTAAAAGTATAAAATTCATGTGAAATTACTTGAAACTTAAATTATTTTTCTAGCTTGTAAAAGTCATACTAAATGAATTTATGATCAAACACTGTTTGATATTGATCTTTATATTCATTAAAAAAGAAAGCATTAGGCACATTGAATTCTTTAAAAGCAGAGTACGATTCGTGATTTTTTTCTTTTTTCATGAATTCAGGCAACTTTAGTTTTTAAATAACCCGCGATCCAAGGCAAACTTGATTTGTTCATAAAATTGTAAACTTTGTAAAACCTGTCTCAAAATTTATTTCCTTTAAAATTTCTTATTTTCTAACGTCTTCGGTATTTATATAATAACTTATAATAATTTATTTTGATATAGTAGATTATTACTATATATTCCCATAAGAGGAACAAAATTGTGCATTATTCTGTATGTTCGAGAAATCAGTTTATTGTGATGTTTTAAATCCTAAATTCTATGCATTTTGCCGTTCCTAATTCCTGCCGTTCAGTGCGGCTACACCGGTTCTGGGTGTTACCACAATTATGAGGAAAGCTACAGGAGAAAAGGTATAACCTTGAATTTAACGACTATAATAATAAATGCTGTGTAACAACTCTTCGTTTGAGAATCCAGAAATCCTTGCTTTTCAAAAAGTTAAAGTATCTGCCTGAAATTCAGACTTTATTTGAAGCATTAGGTCTTGAGGAGGAAATGACGCTTTCTGAATTCGCCGAAATCAGAAATTAATACGGTTAAATGATTTTGTTTAATTATGTAGGAAAACTAGATATAATTCAAAATTATTAAAAAACAGGTATTATGAGGAATTTCAATTGGTATTAGAATGTCTTACAGTAATGTTAATATTGTTAAATGTATTAATGTAGAGAATGCATAGCTAATCATAGTGACTTTCAAAGTAGTCTCCAGAAATATTTGGCATTTTTCCTCTTAAAGTTTTGTATTTAACGTTTTTATCTATGTAGGACTTAAGATGCATTATTTTAATGGACTTAATTTATTAATCTTTGTAATTTATTTAAGGACATTTTAACGAATCCTCGCAGCTAATTATTTTCAAAATTTCGCTTAATACGTTTCTTATGATCAATCACCATCAATTACAATCAATCATCAGTTACAATTATGTGATATGGGAGAAATACATTTAAAGGGCCTGATTTAGCCCATTAGCTTTTAATCATCCGCTTTTTCATACTAATGCATATTTAAAAATTCCTGCAAGATATTAGTTCGAAAACAAGTAATACTGTTGTAAGGATTTTAAGTTCAAAACTTTACTATCATCTCTTATTTTCCACTTCCGGCCAGAATTAACGCGTGACTATATTTATGCAACCTGTACTTGCTAACGCTTAAGTATTTAAGTTGTGACTTTTTGCCAAGAGCGGAGTAGAAGCAGAGAGATCCTTCTTGCTACGAGGCATCACGCTAGTTTGCCATCAGCTATTGCCCGCCTTTAAGGCCAGAGGTTTTAATCCTCTTGAAAGTTAAAGACGTACTGTAGTTTTCCGCAGTTTGCGTACTACAGACGTAGTAATTTAAAAGGCCAGTCTTAGTGCTAGTCATCTGTGTAAAATATTAAAAGTTAGCTCTTATTTAAATTTTAGTTGGTAGTATTATTTTCTTTTACGTTCGGACCACAAGTGGTTGGTCTTTGTATCCCGAAGTACGGGAACTTTTGTAAAATCGATAAGCAAATAAAGGGCAATTTTAACCCTTCTTATCTTTGTTGTATCTTCTACACACGCACGAATATAGGTTTTAGTAAGCTCTCTGTTCCTACTCAGGACTTCAGTTATGTTTCCGAAATCAACCAGAAGAAACATAACTCCTGATATGGTATGTATGCATAGCATTCAATGTCAAGATAACCTTAGGTTTCTGACAATCAGAAATAAAAAGTGAAGTTGGTGGGCTGTGGTAGAGTTCAAATTCCGCTATACTGGCTGAACAATTTTGGCGGGACATATCTCTTGAGTCTAGAATAAATCTAATAGTATATAATTCTAATCAAGTGGTTCCGTAGTATTTATAACATCAACATTCAGTCTAATTTTAAAACAAATTTATTCGAATATCACGAATAAAGTAATCTAAATTAACGTCTATGGCATTTAAGTCGCATCAAAATTAATTAAAGGAATACTCTTTGACGGTGCCATTCAATGGCAAAGAAAAGTGTCTATTCAGATATTGCCCGCTGTACCGCATCATGAAATGAGCTAAATTTGGTGATGGCTGGGCGAAAATTTCCGTCTGATGTACTGACGTCCACAACTGCTACTAGTCCATCTAGATCAGGAAAGGTCTCATAACGAGGAAGTGGCCACTTCACAGGAAGTTTGTTTTTATCCTTCAACAAAAATAGTTGTTAAACTAAACTGGATTGCATTTGGTTCCTTTTTAACAGGGTCTCATTTTCTGACCCTTGGAGTAAATGGTCGAGTTATTTCACACTTTAGTGATTCCAGAAATTAGCTCTAAGTCTCTGAACTAATGTCTATTTAGATGACATCTAGAGTGTCATTGAGCGAAAAATGATGATAACGGTCAAGAATTCATGCAAGCTTCTATTTGCGTAATTAATGGCTCTTCGGAGCTAAACATGTTCACGTCTTTTTCAAATTTTGTTCATTTGTATTAAAATTTCAGTATTCAAATTCTTTTCTCACAATCCACCAAAGTGGAGTGGAAGAGAAAAAATTCTACGTTATACCTTCTTCGGAATTCGAGGAAAGCTTTGGATGGTATCCAATTTGCAAATCCCGAGGAGGTTATTCATAATATTTTTCATTCCTTTAAAATTTGTTAAGTACCGGCTTAGTCTTGTAATGAACATGCATTTCTAAATAATAAGTGAATAATTAGACTGAACGAATGATTTATAACCTATTTCGCTAAAAATGTGTACTTAGTGAGCGGTAACGCATACAGGATGGCAGATAATTAAATATGGGCGCAGCTTAGCCTACCTAATCAAATGGAATGTTGGTCTTTAGACCAAAGTACTGCGTTCAATCCAACCACAGACGAAGACCGCCCGGCCCTGCTCCAAAGAAGGAATTCTCAGAACATTAAACTTTTGCGTTAGAAAAACATAGCAGGAGTGTTAATTAACTAAAAATTTACCGAAAAGAAATTAAAGAAAATCATAAAGCACATGCAACAAAAAGCATAATATTAGACGTCATTTGTATTGTTCTGAACATACAGAACACAAAAGGGAAGGAACAGAAATATAAGAGAACTGCATAAGAATAATCTATGCTAGATACTAAATAATCAAGCAATAAGGAAGTAATGAACATAAAATCGAACAAACACAAAGAACAAACTTGCAGCCACAGCCGAAATTGTTGCAATGCTGAAACTTGCAAGAATTGAGATATGGCCCTAGCTCAGTAATCATCGTTTATTTTCAAAACTTCTCTACAGTATTTAAGCGCACCTTCCACTGGAAGGTTTATGAATAATGATTTTGTCAAAATAAACCATGATGAAATTTCGAGTAGAAATGTTTTTAAAATTTATTTATAAATTCTAATCAATATTTTACGGTATAAATTATTAACTAAGAAAGCCGAAAATCTGGAAACTAAATATTTGGATAACGAATATTTATTGTAACAAATTTAGGCACTAGATAGTACCTAAATTTGTTGCAATAAGGCGGAAAGGAATATGACTTATCAATTTTGGGTAATCTGGCACTATTCGCATCAGATGGAATAAGCCGTTTTTGTAAGTGGTCGTAAGGTAGAATAAGATTTAAACGAGTTTATGTTTTTGAGAGAAAAGTGAAAGATCTTTAGGCATCAAAACTCTAAAGTCCTTGCAGTATTTAGTAAAAACTTCAAAAAAAATTAAAATAAACAAAAATTTGAGTTGTTTCTTAAATGTTTGGTTAAACTAAACTTTTCATTCGAACGCCGAACGTTGCCCAAAACACCGCAAACTTCGCAATTTATTTTCCTGAGGCTGAAATGTTGAGATATATTAAAGAAAGCGCCCGTGGCTAGTGAGAATCTGATTCACGTTTACGTCGTTCAGAACCGAAAATTTTCCTTTACCTAGTGTTCTACAAACTTTAATGAAATTTTATTTTTCTTTGAATTATGCCATTGTTCTTCCAAACAATCAAGGTAAAAATTAATATTTCTCATAACAATTCGTTTCAAACCCTGGACATGAGGGTGGGGGGACTACGAAACGCCATCCAAGCCCGCTTACTTGGCTAGAGCGTTTGCCTTCTCATTACCTTCATTTCCGATATGAGATTTCACCCAGTTAGGCGAATTTCGAGATTTTGCTAAAAATGTTTAATGTCATTTATGGTGATACTGCTATTTTTAGAAATGTTTAAAGCTTCAAGAAGAGAAAGACAATCTGTAAATGTAAAGAATCGATGCGAGGTATTAAACTTAATATGCAACCAACGTAATGCAGAGAGACCGCAGTGAGTTCAGACTAATAAGTAGAATTATAAATACCTAAATGACCATAGACGACGGCAGTTAGCTGCGACTGAAACAGAATTATAAATAGTTAAAATTGCATATGGGAATCTTCATTTATCACCGTAATCAGACTATAACAGTGTACCCTGTCTGAAAATCTTAAATTCTCCATAATTTGTTTTTCATAAGTAGCATACTGACTGATAAATCGTCGGGCTGGGTGAACCAAATTAATATTAAACGTGGTAAAAAATATCAACGAACATCAAATAATCGTACCGTACCGTAGAATATCAATTGCTTTGCGTCTTAATACTGCTTTATTATAATAAAAACGATAGAAGATTGAGAGGAGAACATCCCCGTCAAAACGCACAATAACTCATTGGAAACACGTTTGAAAGTTGTTTGGTCCGAAAACCAGGAGTTATCGTAAAGAGTCAGCTCCTCTGGATAATGCCGAAATTTGAGTCTTAACTTAAGCAACTCTGCGATCCTGCTACAGAAAGAAAGATATTTTTATGTATGAAAATAATATCTTTTCTGTTAAAAAGTATTCTTCTAGAAATGTTTCCTTCGTATAATAAAATTATGCCTGTCCTATCCTGTATAATTATATGTATTAAAAAGTTTATCATCTAAATATACTCCAAAAAATTTAAAAGAACGCACCGCATAAGTCGAACGAGACCACAGTCGTTTGGTTTCTATATAATATTACAGAGGGTATTCACACAATTTTGTAACGATTTTGCAAAGGTTTATACATAAATAAACCTTAGAATTTTATTTTCTAATATATTCAGCCTGAAAGCCCTTTTGTTGAGCTATCATATTACATCTTGATTTACAAGATAAGTCCTTGTCTAACATCAAGGTTGATTTTATTCCACTCCTCCTTCACAATATTTAAGAGTCCATCCAATGTTTTGGGATGCCGCTTATATAGTTTGCTCTAAAAGTCCAAATGCATAGTAATCCATAGGAGACAGTTCAAGAGACTTTGGTGTGATGCAATTAAAGGGAATAGCCTCAATTTTGGTTTCATTTCTCATTTCTGCAAAAAATAAAGCAGCAAATTTAGAGATATGTTTTGGAGCTTTATCCTGATGGAACTTAACACAGCGAAGATTGTTCGGATAAAGAGATGGAATTGCTTCATTAAAAATAGGTGTTAAAACATTTCTGATAGTAATCCGAATTAATTTAGACTTTTTTCTACTTTCCCTGTTTTAAGTTTTCCGTTATAAGGGAATCCAGTAAAAAAACTAAAAAAACCTTTAGAAAAACGTTCCTTGTTTTCTCTTAATATATTAAGTCTTTTTCTCCTCTTTCTGGGTAGAAAATTGATCTTTACTACTGCAATTGGATAAGTATATTTAAACTTTATCAAATGTAACTATGTACTACGATTTTTCACCTGCCAAAACAATTTTCATACGGCAATTTGCACGTAGTCTTACTCTGAGAAACACATTTCGGCGTTAGGAGATGAATGCATTTTTTGCTTTTTTTCCAATCAGATGTAAACTTTGACGTTTCTTTCGCTTCATATTAATTATGTCACTTATTTTATGTGTAGAAATATTAAAACCATACTTTTAACCCCTATTTTTAATAAGAGTATTTCTCTTTGGACAGCACAAAAATATCGACATATGCTTCGATCCATTGTTTATTTTTCAGCGACTTTTTAAAGAAAAAAATATTTTTAATACTGCAGACGGTAATTAAATCTTATCCAATTTGATGCCAGTCACGTTTGCATTTTAAATTAATATTTAAATTAAATTAATAAAAATAAAAGTCTTTACAAAAATGTGTGAACACACACTGTAGAGGAATTAGTTAACTACTTTGTAAAATGCTCCTGTTGACCAACCAGGAATGAAAACAAATTGTTAATCATATTAAATTATTGGAAAATTTAGTCTAGTTGTGATAAGTTTGTCTAAAAGTTTGACAAGCACCTGTACCATACCAAATTGTCATAAATTTGTTCTCATCTTTTGGATTCGGAATTGGTTCGCCAATTTTATAACCACAGGGGAACACGGAGAGTGGGAGACACTTAATAAACGTACGACAAATGAAAATCTAAAATACAATCATTTAGTTTAATAATTGTGACTGATCCATCCACCACTAGTGCACTCTGATTTAAATTTTGAAACTGCAGAGAGGATGTCTGCATTAAAAAATTCTAAATCATTATTAGAATCAATATCAAAATCTCGAACATCATTCTTGATGCCAAAATCTAAAGAATCAGCAAAATTGTTTAAAAATATTAATTAGGTTTCAATTCTCACGCGACAAATTCACACCAGTTTGAGTTTCGATTAGTTCGTGGCTATTTTAAATAGAGTATCTGATATGTCGCGCATTTAACACAATCAAGGCGTTTAAATACACTGTACTCTATTTAGCACAGTTTTATAAATGAATCAAGTTAGAATAACTATGAAATCTTTATTTAACAAGTTAAAGAGTTTACTTAACTCAAGTAGAACACAAATCAAAATTAACAGTTTTCACAAGCATTTAAATTGAAGTGATGAAAAGAAAAGACCTTACAAGAGACTCATTTATAAGCTTTAAACAGATTCAGGCTTACCTATTAAGCAGTAATATCAGGAGTATATTTCAAAAACTGAAACATGGTTGAACTCGACAGTCCGGGAAATGGCAACATTATTTTCAGTGTTCCGGAGCGCAATAAGCATGTAATACGATGAATCCATGTAATGAAGAAATCGGTTTAAGTGAAGATGAGTTCGATTTTTCGTTGATGAAAAACGAAATAATGCATAGACTACTTGACATTAAAAAGGAGGAAAGCATTGATGAAGACAGCGATGGAAGTAAGAAAGCGAAAAAATCAGCTTAGACAGTGATTACCCAGAAGATTCAGAAATTTCAGAATGGATCATTTACACAGAATCCGGGGTGGGGTGGGGGGAACGAAATGAATACGGTTTGGATCCCGGGAAAGAGACACAGAATAGCAAATATCTTCAGATGTAAAAAAACCGTTAGATTTATTAAATTATGGGTGAAATAAGTTTCAGTTCGCTGTAAGAAATTCACCAAACACGCGGAAAATCTTCTCGAGTTGCTGGCCTACCCATAGGAATCGAGTGAAAAGGGTTAAAAACAATGTGTGATCAAATAAAACGAAGAGAATAAAAAAATAAAGCTATCTCATCCCTTACAAATTAAAAACCAGATGGTTAAAACATGTGCAATGATGTGAATTGTAACAACGCAAGAAAACCAGGACAGAATAAAGTACACAAACAATAATACAGTACAAAATAGCAGGATAGAATTACGGAAGACAACATACTGTTAAAGCACAAAAGAAGAATTTAAAGATTTACATTACAAGATGGTAAAAAGTACAAAATCGTAAAATGTACCCTTTTACAGATTGAAAGGCAGCGGATTTAACTCCCTGGTGAGTGACGTGAGCCGCAACTTTAGTTGAATATAAATTTCAGAGCGAAACCTTCAGTAATCCAGTTTCAACCACAGTGCGACGCCAGTAAGTCCACATGAGTTCAAGCTGAATGATGAGAATATTTCAGGCAATTTTAAAAGTAACAGAACTTAATCCTCGTCTAAACCCGGCTCAGAGCGCATATTGCATCCGAACTGTTCTCAAATCAACTGTGGGGTCATTTTAAATTAAACAGATTTCCTTACAGACTAGCGAACTTAGAGTATTCAAGTTTAGGTAGAGGTTGGTAAATTAAAAGTTTCATTTTAGGAGAATTTACACAAGTCCACTTTGGAGGTTGATTGGAGATTTTTCACAACAAACCCATGGAGGTTATGTTACGCCGAACAAAAGGTTGCGTATTTTCAAAACTTTAAATAATAAAGACTGAGAAGACATGTACCAATCGGTGCATACTCAAGAATGTAAATTTAAGACAATGTTGCATATAGGTATAAAATAGCAAGTAATAAAATCAAACACATGAAATTCTTTTATGAAAACCTAGGGTATGAAAGACATTTAGTACAGATAGAAAACTCTATATTCAAAGAATAAATTTTGATAATATGAATATAAATAGATCTCGGTTAATATTCTAAAACACAAGTTTGATTCAAGGCATTCAAATAACGGTGTAAAACTTTGTAGCTTTTAAAGTCAAAAATGTTTAAATGTGGATCTTTTGAACTAAATCTTTTGCTGAAATCTCACAAGCATTAAAATAAAAATTTCAAAAGCGGTTAAAATTTGGACAATAAATTAAAATATGTTTAATGGTTAAAACAGTGCTGCATTCAGTACACACTGGCTCAGTTTCACCCATCAATAGGTATCTGAGTTAGCCTCGTGTGACCGATTCTCCATCGGGTCAGAAGGACCTGCTCCTTTCGGCTTAGTGTACATTTCCAATCTTCTGTTTTAGGTTTTATACTCGTAATTTATTGGTTAACTGTGCATCCCAAAGCTTTTGCCATTTCATCAGAATTTTCCTCCCAATCAGAGTGTTAATATCTGAATAGGGAACGGGTCGGCTGGATGCCCCACAGGAGTATTTTGCAGCGATATCCGCCAGTTAGTTTCCTTTTATGCCAACATGGCTTGATACCCAGCAATAAAGGATCCGGTAACCTTTGGCCCTGAAGCTAATATTAAGCTTCCGCACTTCTATGATTAACGGATTTATGTCATTCACATACGATTCGAGAACTTTCTGCACACTGAGTCTGTAAATAATGAACTTTTTCCTATGTTGTTTACCTATGAAAGATGGAGATAATACCAAGGCAACGATCTCCGCAGTAAAGATGGTACAAGTGAAATGAAGTTTTTTTTCCCTCACTAGTATTCTCGCACACGAATGCAGAGCCGATGCGATCGTGGGACTTGGATCCATCTGCATACACTGCAATGTAATGACTGAAATGATGTCTATGTTCATAGGAAATCTGCTTGTACAGGATATCACTAGTGTTATTTTTATTTAAGTCGGAAAATACATCTTCCCGAGAAGGTATTTCCAAATACTTTACTGTTTGAACTTTCACCTCTTCCAAGTCATGCTCTTGCATCCACTGTCGAACGCGTATTCCAAAAGCAGGAATACAAGAAAGACTTATTTGTTAGAGCAGATAAAACTGGCTATGAAGCATTAAGTGATTGGCTGGATGATCAGGATACGACGCAGTTTTGAAGTAATATTGGAGAGATAGTTTCTCGCATCTCTGCTGAAGGGGTGGCTCGAAGCATTTTACATACAAACTCTACACAGGAGATGTTCTGAAAGCTTCTGAACAAATTCTTAGGGCTTGATGGTGAACAGGGTCAAGTTTCTTTACTACGGAAGGCCGTGCCGATCCATAGACCACTGATCCGTAGTCGAGTTTGGAGCGAGGAAGTTTTATCTGCTCCCCAGGAGGTAAATAACACTTTCAAAATGTTTAATGCTTTTAAACACTTTTTTTAGGTATAAGACATGGGAAAGAAAGGTGAATTTCTTATCAAATATTACTCCTAGAAATCTAACTTCTGCCATTACTGGAACTGTTGAGCCTTCTAGGAAGATTTTTTATGGCAGAAATGGGCACAAACTGTCTTTTGATTAGAGAACTTGAATTTGTTTTTATTTGACCACATAACTATCCTGTTAATGGCAATCTGCAGTTGTCTCTCGCTACATTGCATGCCTGCACCTTGGCAGCTTATCTGCAAGTTATCGACATGTAACGTACCAGATACGGTTGGAGGAAGTTCCTTCAAATCTCCATTTATTTTGATATTAAAAAGAGTTACACTTTATACACAGCCCTGTGGCACTCCCTCTTCTTGGTAAAAGGATTTAGACAGCACAGAACCAATTTTTACTTGAAACAGCCTGTTCTTCATGAAATTCTGAATGAAAATTGGAGTTTTCTTCTTAGGCCATAATGGTAAAGGATCTTTGAGAATTCCGTATCTCCACGTCTTGTCATATGCTTTTTCCATGTCGAAAAAACTTGAAACCAAATGGTTCCTCTTAAGAAAAGCATTACGCACTGCGGTCTCGAGTAGAAGCACGTTATCAGGTGCCGATTGGCCTTTCCAGAAACAGCTTTGGTTTGGGAATGGTACCAATTTTTTTCCAAAAATTCGATAAGTCGACTATTTACCATTTTCTCCAGAAGTTTGCAGAGGCAACTAGTGAGAGCGATAGGACGATAATTTGAAGGATTCCTTGGGTCCTTTCCAGGTTTGGCAATGGGGGATCACTATAGCATTTCGCCAAGCATTAGGAAAAAACACTCATTCCATATTCCGTTATACAGAACGAGAAGAGATTTTAATGATTCATTGCACAAAGGCTGCAGCAAGACATAGGAAATGCCATCATGACCAGGGCTCGTCACAGGCGTTAACGACAAAGCTCTGATCATCTCCACCATAGTGGAATCAGTGTTATATGCTTCGATAGTAGGGGAGTTAAAATTGATGGATGTATTCTCACAATGAAGCTTAGCTGTGAGGAATTCTGGTGGGTAATTAATACTATTTGATACAGCACTAAAAGTCTCCCCTATGATATTAGCAATATCATCCTTTTCTAAGACGAAAAGGATATCATCCTTATAATTACAAGAGTTTTTTTCAGCTTTTTCCAAACACGCTTGCTTGGAGTCTGAGAGGTAATGATGACATAACTGGTCCAAGCGTCTTTCTGTCTTTGGCGCCGCACTCTCCTAGCATTTGCTTTTGCCTTTTTATAGGAGATAAGATTGCTAAGCGTGAGATACCTGCTAAAGATTCCACAGGCTTTTCTTTGCTGTCTATGAGCTATTTGACAGTCATGGTTTCAACATTGTTTGGGATATTTAGGAAGCCTGCCTGATGATATGGGAATAGAGATTTTAGCTGCCTGAGCAAGAGCATCTGACAGTTTTTACAGCTTCCTCAATTGGCACATTCTTTGTCATTATTAGTGAGCATTCCCAAATGAGAAAACATTTCCCATTCCGCTTGTTCGTAAATAAAATGTAGTGATTTGGCATTAGGCCATGCTGTAAATCGATTAAAAGTCACGAAGATCACTATTAAAAGTGTCGTTTCCAACGCTAAATGAACAAAAAGGGAGAAGTGACGGCTAACAAATGGCCAGATCAATACTGTGAAATATCCTCGTGGACTGGTGGAAACATGTTTGTTCTCCGCTATTAAGGAGGCATAACCAATGATAAAAAATGAGGTCTATTTTATTTCTCCAAAAGTTTTATCCCCGTTACCCCAGAGATGATTATATCCATTGAAATCTCCAGTTACAATGAAAGGCGTAGGCAACTGTTCTAAATCATCTAATTCCTTTTTATCTATCACTTCATTAGGAGGAAAGTAGATGGTACAGACAGTGACATGCATACCAATATTGATCTGCACAGCAACAGCTTGGAGACATGTGTTCAAGGGAAAGACAGTTGAAGGGTAGGTATGGGAGATGAGGATAGCAATGCCTCTGCTTACGCGCTCACCAAACAAAAAGTCTTTCCTGACAGTTGAATAGCTTCACAACTTAGAGGTGCTATTTTGCTTGATATAAGTCTCCTGTACTCCAAAACAGTCAGGGTGATAAATGTCCATCAGACTTTATGTTCATTAGACCTTGATGAAATCCGCGGCAGTTCCAAGAGATTAAAGTAACCATCATGAATGTTTATTTTGCCTATGCTGTTTCTTTGCTAGGCGGGGTAGAAGACTCCTTGGTGGGGCTAATCCTTCTTTTAATTCCATTTCAGAGTCAAGTATATCCGATAGCATACTCTCTAATGGGGTATAACCAGAATTTACTATTTTTGAGCTTGTTATTTAAAGAGGACTTAATTTGTTTTTTGGTATTAATTACTGCAGGTTTTTTATGAGTTGTGTACGTTTAGCACTGGCAGATAAACTGCTACTCGACATTTTTTGTGGTATTTCAGTTTTAGTCTGAGTGGTAAGTGACATCTATTGAGCGAATAGGTATAATACTGAACTGGATGGCTATTGAGCGAATAGATTTTGTTGCATTGGCAAAATTCGGATTTAGACGAGGTTGGGTGCTTTCAAACAATCTCGTAGCTTCTGTGTGATATAGTTTTGGTTGCCTATATAGTTTGGATTTACTTTTCGGATTTCCATCTGAGACAGGAGCGAGAGAAGGATGGGTGACTTCCTCTACAATTAACACAAAGAGGCTTGGCAGTGCAACCCTCACTTTCATGATCTACATATGAGCAGCGAGCGCATGTAAATTTATCGCGACATCCATCCTTTGATTGGCAAACCGCTGGCACTGAAAACAACGCATAGGGTTTGGCACATACAGTCACACCGGGCAATACAAATAACCTGCTTTAATGTGATTCGGAAGTTGAGATGTGTTAAAATCAAAACGACATGTTTAGTGTCAATTAACTAACCATCCCTTTTTATTTTAATGCGACGGGCATCGCAAACATTCTGCTCGGCAACCTCGTCAATGAATTCCTCATTCGACACTGTTAAGAGGTCGACTTCTGATATTACGCCGCAACTGGAATTCAGAGTTGTGTAGATCCGTAACAGCAACCTGTCCCATTTTTGACATAAGGGTCTGATTGATTAGCAAAGACAGTTTCTATTGATAAGTTATCAGACCTTAAGCGTTTAATTGATTTTGGTTCTTCAGCAAAGGCTTTTACATATTTTTGAACAAGGAAAGGTGACGCTATATGCAATTCAGCAGACCCTCTCATAACCAAAAAGTGACGCTATATGCAATTCAGCAGACCCTCTCATAACCAAAAATGGGGGAACAACTTTAGTGTTTTCTGTACTTTTTATAGTTAGAGGTCTTTTACTAGATGATTAACTGGCAGTTTCGCGAGGTGAAATAAAGATTTGTGAAGCTATATTTGGAGGAAATAATGATTTGGATCCGGCGTCCCCACCCACCACGGAATGCAACAAGGGGAAGCAGATTCCTACGCCAGGGATGATCAGCTCTCCCGAAAGCAGATACAACAGAGGGCGTAATGGCAGACCGCACATTCAGTTGATCAATGTTTAACGAATTTTGCATACTGCGTATGCCCAGAGGAGAATCTGGCGCACTTACCACTTTGGCACAATTCTAAAAGATGATAAATACGGTGTATGTTATCTAGGCGTAAACAGTTCGGAGTTTTAAAACTTGTTACTTTGTAAGTTGCTTCATTACTTGCAAATATTGATTGTAAACTGCGCAAAGTTTCGTTCAAGAATGATTATATTTCCGAGGAATACAAGCAACTGATTATTTACCATACGTTCCATTCGTATATACTTTAACAAATTAAGAAATAAATTCAGTATAAATTACTGAATTAAAGTCAAAGAAATTATTATAAATAGCTGATATAATGTTTATGAATAAAATAAACTAGCATGAAATGAAACAGGAGCAAATGCATTAAGCAGAAACAAATTTCCGTAGTATGGCAACTGTAAGCAGTCGATAAGACCTATGACAAACAGGCTTGTGTAGGGTTGCTTATACTTTACTCGCCAGTATTTCCGCCCACGCCAACGATACAAACACTGAGCATGCGCAGTAACCGAAATTCATTAACATTGATGAACTCAATGTGCGGTTTGCCATTACGCTTCCCCAAGCCACTGACACAAGGAGTAGAGACCAGCCGATTGACACCCGCGAGGACGACAAAGTGCCTCCCGTTTAGCTCAAGCAGAGGCCAAAGCAGTATGTTGAGGAACCTCCTTTCCAGCGACACGTGTTCCACCACGCACGGCAGACACGTGGGCCATTCTCGCCATTCGAAAACTAGAGACAAAGATTGTTCCAGCTTCTCATAACGAGCCCAAACCTCGGAAGAAAAAAACCACAAGCGAGAAAGAAAAGAGGAAACTTACATTTAAGAGGAGACTGAAAAAGGATCTTCACCTATCGGAACGACCTTCACGCTTAAGGTGGCCCTACCAGGAGCTATGCTCCCGACATACTTGGCCAGTACCGCCCAGTGATATACCCCCGCCACGTTGAGGCAGCATAGCAGGACTTGGGGAGGCCCTTTTGGAGGATAAACCGTGTCTGCCTGTGTAATAATGTCCAGTTTCAGGTTTCCTCGAAATGTAAAGAATACTACAAAATATCAATTTAAAGTTCAATTCAGCTTTGAGCTGCCTGGATCCATACGGATTTACTGTGTATTCCTTCATAGTTAAGGATTAAACGTATTCTTTGATAAGAAAAGTTAATCGAAAAAACAAATTTGTAAAATTGAACAAGTAGTTAGGATTTGAAATATTGCAAAATATTAACTAGCAAGAATGACTTGCAGTGCTTTAATATAAAAAATTTATCTACTAGATGAAAATACACTTCAGAATTCTTTTAGAATATTCAAGCAGTTAAGCGCTAGAGACCCGTCAGCTTTACTTGAAAAGATTAGATCATGATTTCTTTTTCAGTCTATTTATAAAATCCAATGATTTTAGAAAAATCCCGAAAATATTGCATTTCACAATTTGGTCATAATATATAACGTAAATTAATACAAAAATCTCTCATACTTTCAGATGCTTAGTTGCTTTGTTGTCGCTAGTAAGGCATGCCGCATACATTGAAAGGCAAACTAAAAGACAAACTAAGAAAAAGCTTTTTCAGAACTACTTGCAATATTGCAGCAATTCAGCCAAATTTTGCTACATTTCAGTGGGAAAATTATTCTGCTAAAGAAGAACTAAATTTCTAAATAACAAAACGCGTTATTAAAGAAACATCAAATTCTTTGCGATTCATGAATATAAAAATCACAACTAATCAAAAGCGTTTAATACAATTTACCGTCGAAATAATTGTTTTAAGAACACTGAAAATAGCTATAGTAGAAATGGCGGCTTCGTTAAGATTAGCAGCGCCACTTTTAAATTGTTGATAATTCTGCAACTATTGCATGCAGATTAACTAGACACGAAAACCATAACAGGAACATAATTTAATTCAATCACTTTTAAAGCAAAAAGTGGACAATTTACCAACATAAAAATAATAAAACTAAGCTCCCCCAAGCCGGGTAATAAGAGTATGAATACGCCGCGGCTGATTACAACGAAAAAAAGGAGGTGCACAGCTACAGGTTAAAGCAGTCCGATATCCAAAATTTTAATGTACTACTGCTACGCACTTGAATTATGCGAAATACATACAGGCGTCACGAAAAAATCAATCTATTTTACAGTCCCTTTTGGAAAGTCCTTTATTCTGTCCGCACGTACAGATATCACGCAAAAACATCGTTCATATGGACTCGGGAGCGGTGAAAATAGACATTTTCGTCGAAACAAGATACCCGAAATTTTTCGGGATTACAATACTTCCTTTACTTTGTACAAGGAAGTAAAAAAGGGAATTTAAACTCGCAAGACAAATAAAACGTTCTAAAACAAATTGCATTTCTTTCATTTAGTATTTGAAGTTTTAAACTTCAATGGTTATTCGAATACTTTCCATCCTTGGAAATTTGCACAATTGTTTTTCGGCGTAGTAGTAAGTTAACGTGATAGATTTTACTTATTACATAAGCCAATTTGAACTACTGTAGAATTTATTGCATAAATTTATATTGTTCAAATACTTTTTTCCTCCAGTGTAAATCCCGCAAATCCATACATACCAAGAACATGCTGTCGCAAAAAAAAAAATCAATAAGGACCTTTAAGTCAGCTTGAGAAAGTTGCCAGCTTCAACTCGGTCACTTTTTAAATTATTGTAAGAATATAATCGTGCGAATTTTATAAAATCAGTGCGATTCGCTTATCATAAGTGCATTGAACGGCAAGCAACGCAGCATGTTGTACCATCGAATAAGCTTGAATTTCTGGATTAAAGAGGAGAATATTTCATGCAGTTTCAGAAGTTCTAACTTAACGCTCATCCAACCATGCTCAACGCATATTGGATCTAAACTTCTCAAATCATCTGTGGTGTCATTTCAAATCAGGCTTAGTGATTTCCTTTCAGATAGGAGAAAGCCACGCGAACTTAAGATTAAGAAAAATTAAAGTTTAGGTACAGGATGGTAATTTAAAAGCTTCACTTTAAACGAATTTACACGAGCTTCTCTTGGAGGATAAGCCCTTTGTGTGCTCATGTGTGCGTGAAATAAATACCCGTTTCAGATTTCCTCGACATCTACAGAATACTACAAAATGTCAATGTAAGGTTGAACTCTGTTTTTCAGTTAACTGAAAGGTTCACGCGCATTTGCTTTATGTTCTTTCTTACTCAAGGAAGAAACAAACACTTTGATAGTAAGAAAATTTTTTCAAAATTCAGAAATTTAAGCTTTGTGACTTGGTTATAACTTGAAACGTTGCAAAATATTAGCTATCGAGAAAAATTCTGTATTAACATTCTGTAAATCAATCTAAAGAATATACTCGAGAGATTTTTGTCAGAATATTTAAGCAGTTGAGGTGTTTCAGATCGTTCAGCTTTCTTTCAGACAGGATCTTAGAGAATAAATTTATTTAGAACATCCATTAAGATTTTGGAAAAAAATCACAGAACTAT
Source organism: Stegodyphus mimosarum (assembly GCA_000611955.2). NCBI lineage: Eukaryota > Metazoa > Arthropoda > Arachnida > Araneae > Eresidae > Stegodyphus > Stegodyphus mimosarum. The sequence goes on from KK122533.1 coordinate 757,437, forward strand.
TGTACTTTTATCATTTGGCAGTAAAATATAACATAAATTAATGCAAAAAATTTTCCTATTTTTTCAGAAGCTTCGTTGCTTTATCTAACATTGTAGCTGGTAAGGCGTGCCGGATAGCTTGAAGGCTGTCCTCCAACAAACTAGGAAAGCGGTTTTTCAGAACTGCATGCAATATTGCAGTAATACAGGCAAGTTTTACAGTATTCCACGCGATAGTTATTCTGAAAAAGAAGAGTAAATTAATTTCTAAATAATGAGATAGGACACGTTTTCAAACATATGAAAGAAACAAATTCTTTGCGTTTACATTCATAAATATCACATCAGCTAATCAAAAGCGTTTAACATAACTCACAATCTAAATATTTAAAGGATCCTTTTGCTTGGCCGTTTACATACAATTGGAAGAACGCCTTTAAGAGCATTTTTAAAGCTTTTGAAACAAAGTGGTGAAAAAATTACCAATAACCATCTATACCGAAAAATGAAATTTAGGTCATAATCTACGTTAACTCATTGTTGATTTGCCGTCTCACCGATTTGGATAGCGTTAATGATCTGAAAACTGTTACAGCCGAAAACATCGCGCAGAAAATAACGCCAAGGCGAAAACTTCATGGCAGAAAAGCAAGAAGAAAACATTGCAGTTCTAAAACATACTGGTCGAAAATAAAGCGGTTCAAAAACTTCGCAGTTTAAAAAAGTCATGGTAAAAAATAAAGTACCTAAAAATTATCGCATACATGCGTTTTACAAATCCCGTAGTGACATTACGTAACTGACTTGCATCATAACAAAGACATCCAAAAAGTTGATTTCACGTTATACATGAAAATGTTAAGAGATACTAAAAATAAACGGAAACTAAAATTCTAATTTTCCACAAAACAGTATCAAATGTCAAAATAATTTGGTAATTAACTAAGCATTTTTTATAGAGGTCCCCTTATGCGGTTATTTATCGTTTTAACATTTTTCTAAGCATTTTTAGACTATGTTTCATAAAAACTCAATAAATCTTTATAAAAAAGGATAATTTATTATTGGTCTTTGTTAACTATAAATTCCATTTTCTATTCATTTTCAATTTTTAAATTCTTAAGTTTCCTTTCTGCAGCAAAAATTTGTTACTTCATTCAAAATATGAAATATTTGAATAAAGTAAAAGAATCCCTCTTTCCTTCGTGCGCTCCCAAATAATTATGCGAACTTGCATTTACAGCTGATAAAACCTGAAAACGCATTGCGTGCGATGTTGTACTCATGCGATGATTTGTAGGTATTTTATTATATTTTCGACGATGTTTTTAAATTGCGAAGTTTCTGAACTAATTTCTTTTCTCCCACGATGCTTTGTATGACGTTTTCGCTTTCAGTTGTTTTCTCTGCGACGTTTTCGTCCGCGATGTTTTCGGCGGATGCCGAAAACTGACCCTCGTAAAAAATTTGTATCTCAACTTCTGGAGTAAAAGCTTACAAGGCTATCAGTGCCGGGCCAATGGTTAAAGCGAAAATTGAAAATCATGTTAAACTTGGTGCGTGCATTTACAATATAGTTTAGGCTGGATAAAAATAAAATCTGATTAAAATTCATGGTAAGCCAATATCTTTAAAAACGAACAATTTATGATGAGGTTTGTCTAAATTTTCTAAATCCAAATTAAAACAACTAAAATGTTTCTAAAACTATGGCATCCATTAGAATACGGCAAATTGTCAAAATGGCACTGTAAATTAAAGGGGATTCCTCTCGCCTTACAGAAGATGCTCATCAGTCAGCGCACAGTGACCATTCTCAAACGAGTTTTGTACCTCTTTTCTGTTTAGCACAGATGGCCAGCACTCTATGGATATGAAGAAGTGTAGTAGAGATATTATTTAACCATTGGCAAAATAGGCCAGCACCCTATAGTGGGTTTAACACTTTTCATTGTTTGCTCGATCATCCCAATGCATCGGACATTTATTGAGAATTTAACGTTTGATTAACGCTGATATCCGAGTAGAATCTGAAGGTTAGATATTGTAGCTGCAGTCTTGGCAAATATGCCAAGAGAATTTACTAGTTAATTAGTTAGCGTTGCTAAGGATCCAGGATTAGAGAGTCTGATATCCTAGAAATTTTAGTGTCTGAATAAGCTTAAGAAATTCGTTAATAATGGGTTGTGAACTACAGGTAGCATCTTTCACTGACGTTAAGACACTCAAGGAGTCTGTAGATAAGGGAATTCCTGTAACGTTGTTTCGAGAGGAAAATTAAAGGCTGATAAACAGCAGCATTAAATTCAAAAGTGGAAAACGAGCAGGCTGAGTTAACGGAAACGCTGCAATTGTTTTTTTTCCACTACAAAAGCTGCACCAACATGATCTCGGGATTTTAACCGATCTGTATAAAGAGGGATGTAGTTTCTACATTTATGCCTGTGTTCTGTAAAGATCTACCTATAAATGATATCACCAGTGTTATATATTTATCCCTAGGTTGGACTAATCAGGAAGGCGAATTCTCCGATTCTTGCAAGGTGGAATCCTAAAGAAATTCCGCAGTTGTGCATTTATATTAGATACATTGTACTGCTATAGTAAGGTACTTACTTACTGTATACACGATGGACGTGCCTGATACAAGCAAGAGCATGAATTATTGAGTAAATGTAAACGGACGGATTCTTGATTTTCGACATGATTTTAAAAGTGCTCGAGATAAGGTTAGTTGGTTGGCTTTTAATGGCACAAAACCTAGAAAGTTATACGCCAGACAAATGGTGAGTGAAATACAAATGCACAAACATTACTGAGTATGAATTGTGATCGTATCTGTAATGCTGATGAAAGTATGCACAGATGAGCGTGAGAAGTGCTCCAGCAACAGGTAGAGCAGGCTATAAGGAAAAAGAACTCAAATTATATGGTAGAGAGATCTTTTAAAAACTAATGAGGATGATGTGGGGGTTTCTTCCAATAAGATCTCTCAATAAGTTAACATTTGTAGAGTTAAAATGATGATCACGTTTCTGATTAAAAACAGGGCAGCAGGTTAAAATATGATTAACTGAAGTAGGAGTGTTGCAAGTGTACCAAATAGGCTCCTTATCTCCTCAAGAGATACTGATGTGTCAGTCTGCAGTGACCAATTCGTGGTCGAGTCAGCAGTATATCCTTACGATTTCCTCTCGACTCCCAGTACTCCTATTGGGTTTTACTTGTCTTAATTTGTTCAGAGTCCGACATTTTCAGAGTTCTTGCCACTTGGACAAGATCTTTGCTTTGATGTAATTACGTATGTCTGTAAAAGGGACTTCATTTTTGGAAGTAATATCAGCCGATTTTGCTGAGGCATTGGTGAGTTCATTGCCTTTGATGACTGCATGTCCAGGCACCCCGCAGTACGCAATAGAATAACCTGCGTTTCTCAAACGAAGGTGGGCCTTTAATATATCTAAGACCAAAGGGTGTGAAGTGTTTGCATTTATTGATTCAAGAGTACTCAGTCAGAATAGATGACCTTTGTTATTTTGTTTAGAGATGAAGGTTAAGAAGTTCAAAATGGCAAGAGTTTCTGCCAGACATTTCTGCAAGACAGATGCAGCCTTATGGAGAGTACTACTCTTGATTACCTTATCACAAACAAAAGCTGCCTCGACATGATCATGATTCTTTGAGCCGTCAGTAAAATTGCTGTATAGTTAGAATGACTGGTTCTATGCTCTAGGAAGATTTGTTAATATTGGACATCATTGGTATTGCTTTTCTTAAGTCCTCCAAAAATGTCAAGTATGTGAATATTCACTTCTTGCCAGGGTGGAATACCGAAACGGTTGAAGCTTTTGGGAGGCAGATCATTTAGGTTGAGTTCTTCGATCAGTGAGAGAACATGAAGATCAAAAAGAGGGATACATGAAGGACGTGCTTGGCAGAAGCGCCAATACCAATCAGATGTCATGAGACGAACGGGATGTTCGGCCCGTGACATTACTTTATAATGAAATTCAAGAGATAATTGCTTGCACCTGAATTCCAGAGGTGACAAACTTTGGACTGGAGATATTCTGAAAGCTCCACAGCATATCCATAGAGCTTGGACTGTATCAAATTTCAGTAGTACAGAAAGTCGTGCTGATCCCTAGGTAACACAACCATAGTCAAGTTTGGAACGAATTAAAGTTCTGTACATGCGTAACATAGAACAACGTTTTGATCCCATGAAGTATTTGCTAGGACTTAGTATGTTATGGGCTTTAGTGCCTTTTTCCTTCAAGTTTAAAATATGCGGAAGGAAAATGAGCTTTCTGTCAAAGATGACTCCGAGAAATTTTGCTTCTGGCTCAACTCGGATCAAGGAACCATCAAGACTCAGCTCTGGTTCGGGATGTAGATTTCTTTTGGGACGTAAATGCACGCAGACTATCTTCCAGCTAGCAAATTTAAAACCATTGTTGTTGGGCCACTTTACTATTCTGTTTAGAGCAATTTACAGTTGTATTTTTTCAATGTATCTATCTTGACAGTGAGAGATCAAATCATCAACATACAGGAACCATGCACTGTGGGGGGAAGTTCTCTTAAAATAGAATTAATTTTCAGACTGAAAAGAGTAACATTGAGTACCAAACCTTGGGGGTACGCCTTCTTGTGCAAGTGTTCTCGACATAAAGATATTCATCTTAAATACAGGGAACTGTTGTCGCATTCCACATACACACTCTCCATCGGAGATGTTTTAAAAGCACCGGTACAGATACGAGGTTGTTGGTGATGTACAGATCAAGTTTGGTCAGCATTATGCTTTGAGCGGATAAGAAATATATACAAGAAGCACTGAGCTGCAATCGGCTGCCGAAGAGAGGTATTCTACATGACTTTCAGAACATTTATAATTTTTAAACTATTCTGTTTTAGAGGATGATTATGTGGAAAGAAAGTAAGGTTCTCGAACAGCACTTCGAGGAATTTCTACAGGAATAGGTACATCCTACAAATAAAGTCCGTGATACAAAAATGCTCAGTCGTTTGGGTAGAAAACCTGAAATCATTCTCCTGCGACCATTTAAGTATGCTATTTAGAGATGTTCTCTCTCGGCATATTTCAGGTTTGCCCCATGACAACTTGCGAGTCGCCAATGTAAAAAATTCCATGGATTTTAGGAGAGAACTGTTTTAAGATAGTTAATTTTTGAGCTAAATATAACGACATTCAATACACTGCCTTGCGGAACACCCTCTTCAATATACACATCAGTTAGTACAGAGTCCATCTTCACGTAAAACTTTCGATCCTTTAGTATTTGATGAATATATGCAGATTTCCTAGTAAGCCAATCTTTTACAGGTCTCAAAAGATGCCGTACCTCAATATGCTCCATAGACTTTACATAAAAATATAGAAACGGAGTGACTTCTTTTTGAGAGCACTTCACCCCGATACTAATTTCTAAGAGCAGAATATTAAGTTTCTCTAAATCCACTTTGGTAAGGCAGATACAATTATTACTCTATTTAATAGGGGTCTAGAAACCTAAATTAGATTTATTTCGTTAAACTAAAAATATTAAGAAACAATTCGCTTTTATTAAAAATAACTGACTTTTTAAACAATGTTTGCAAAAAAGTAGAGACATACATTTGTAGACCAGTTTGGCAGCGAGCTTTGATTGGCTGCGATGAGTCTGAATGAGAGAAGGAAAATATTAATTTTAACTAACAATTAAAGTCGATCTTTCCATAAGTCGGCGAAAAATGTACAAAATCTAGACTTACGATACTGGACTCGGCAGACATAGGACTCGTATACGCACTAACTTGAGATATCAGTATATAACATTCACGTTCACTACATTATGAACAATGAGTTTTCATTAAATTCCCAATGATCAGGAGCATCACCGCCACTTTTCAGTCTTCCAAAATGCAGTTCCTTTTAAAATTTGGAAACGTGAAACACTAATTTTTATATTAACAGTACATTTTCTTGCTCTTTCAGACTTACTTTGTGTTTTAAGGACTCTTCTGCATAAACATCACTTTTTTGAAGACATGGGAACTGTTGAAAATTTTTACGATTAATGGTAATTTGTTTTACATCATTTCAGCTTACAAATGGTTTCCTTAGGAACCCCTGTGCAATATCGTAAAATGTGATCAACAGGCTTTAGGAATTCAACTAGAAGCAATACTAAGCTCTGGAAATTATTCAGAATTTTGCTACTTTTTGCTACTGCAAGTATGGTAGAAAGTATAGATCGTTAAACAGCATTTTTAAAGCTTGCTGTTCTAAATTATTAACACTGGAAATTTGGCCATTAAAAAGATGCAGATTTATAGATTTTATGAGTTAACAAAAGCTAATTGTTTAACTAAATACAAAAGCTCACCTCAGGGCTATCCCCTAAGGAAAGGGGTACCTCCATGTTCACCCTAACAGAAATTTTAGTATTTACATTACACACCAAAAAACCATAGAAGTGGCAAAGAATTGGTAGGAAAGATGCTAAGAGTAATTTAAGTCGTTCAAAATGTAATCTTTTGACAGGAAATTTAATACCTAAGTATTAAAGCATAATTCATTCTAAATCTGCATCGAAGGTAGGAACTCGCTTTAAAAGTTTTTTCAAGGTTAGTTTCAAATTTCATTACATGTGGATTGTAAATAATTCATATTACCTCTTCATGCACCTACGAGAAGCTAGTAGACTGTCATCGCTTTCATGCATGTAGTATCTTCGAACTCCTAAGACATAATTCTCAATGTACCGTTTCCAATTAAGTTGGCTTTGGTCTAATGGAAACATCTAAATGTGGAAGAGAAAGCTGTCACGAAAGATAGTATTAATTTGTTTAATACTTAATTGCCTAAACTATAATATACAATCGTTTATACATAATTACCTAAAATATCACGAATATGCAATCGTTCTGAAAAATCAGATTTTCTACTTAGACTTAAATTATTCATCATCGAAATTTATTGTGGTTAGTATAAAGAAATCGTATTCAATTTGATTCTATTAAAATGAGATAACGTTCTAATGGAAGCTTAATTATTAGTTTGTCTATCACCATCGCTTTAATTTACGGTTCTGACTTTTCGGCTTCTTGCACTTCACAGCTATTTTGACCTGCTATTTCATTCACGATCATCAAGTGTTTAGAGTATAAAAGTAATATTGTTATTTAACAACGAAAATCAAATTCATTTTTACCTTAGCTGATTTTATCTATTACATTCTTAGCCATTTTTTCAGCTTACATACTGCGGCAGTGTGTGAATGGTTCTTGGAGGTCAAGGGCTTGTGACCTGCACGAATTTTTGGTAAGAAGGGACCTATCAATAACTGGTTGTAAAATGATAAAGCTATTTGTAAACTTAGGTATTGACATGTTTCTTCATCTCGTCGGCGGCTGTGCTAATTCATTTTAGTAATTTTTCTTCTGTTACTGTGTCGGGGGGTTTAGGTCCCAATAAGTTTTAAAAGGAATACTCTTACTTAAAAGGGTGTGAAGTGCAGATTAATTCCCAAAATATAGTTCGACCTGCTATCGGTAATATCGAATAAGAGTCATCTATTTACAGATCTAGCCTTTTAACTTGAAAAATTCACAATGACCTAAGCTATTTTTGAAGAAATACTTTTAGTATCTTTTGAACATAATCGAAAAGCAACAATGTCACCGCTTCGTCGCCACGTGAAACGACGTATTCCCAAAGAGGCGCTCTCTCGAATGGAAAAGGTTAACGAAAACTGTTAAGTATTTGCAACTGTTAATATTGATGTACTTTACAAGCATACGAAAAACATTTCAAAGAAAAAAGCGTCACATCTTATGCTACGAAAGGAATTTACACCTCGAATAAAATTGTTTAGCAAGTTATGAATTTCGAATATCGGTCAATTACAATAAATCTGGCACTGTGAAAATTAAGAATGAGGATACAAGCGATTTAAACTAGAATTAAAAAGGCTACGTCAGATATTTACCATCATTCAAGTTTGTCTAGAAATGTACTTGGAGGTAGAGGATTTAAATTTAAGGAGGAATTTTAAAGAATGACAGAACAAGCATCCTAATAGGAAATTAAAAATAAGGCACAATGTTCCAATTTTATCACACAAACTGTGCGTAAATATTAATGCTGCAATGTTAAAGGCATTTCATAGCGAAGAACCATCTTTTTTCGAAGTCTGGGCTTGGAAAAAGATGCCACAGCCCACTTTATTTCACCACGGAATATATATAAGAGGAAAACGGTACTTTGAGATCAACTGCATAATGCGGCTTTACTGGCAAGGTAGAATCTTTTCCATGCTGCCAAAATGGGCTGTCACATGACAAAGACAAGTGACTTAGCATTAAAACAAGTTGTGCAAATTTAATAAAGGCAAGTGCGGCATTTAATTTGTGACTCAATTTTGAAGCTCTAATGACGATAATTTCAAAGACAAGTTTACGTCAATTTATCGCGTCTTGTATATTGGAAAGCAGACCTTGTAATGAAAATTCCCCAGATAATTTCAATTAACCTGGTTCGAAACGGCATATCATAGGGAACCTGATATTTAGGCATCAGAAGTATTTTGCGGTGCGGACACATTAGGATGACGCACGTTTCAATGCTTCTGCTGTTGTATGGAATAATTCTGTCCCCTAAGCAAGCCCCTTACCTAGGGGCGATCCTCACCAATTCTCTCAGTTGGACCGCATACATGAGTCTATTCTCCAGAAGTTTCGAGCTCATGAAGCCAAACTGTACTCCTCAACTGCTCGAAACAGCGTTCAATCTGTTGACAACGAGTTACTCGTTTATAAGCCCATGTTGCGGCCTTTGTTATATTATGCCTGTCCAGACTGGGCGTATTCTTATAAATATGGCGGAAAAGCTTCAAATTGCACAGAACTGTTCTGAAGCAGATCTGCAGAGTACTCTGGTACGTTCGTAAAAATGTTGAAGAACTTTGTCTTTTCCAAATAAGATCAGTTAGTACTCTTGTTATCGGGACCGGATTCAGAAATGTATGTATGCGTGTATTTGCATATATGTGCATACCCAGAGATATACCTACATACATGAACACATATCCATATATACATGCAATCATACATTTCTGAATCCGGTCCCGATAACTGAAGAGTACGATCATTTTATTACCACCTTACACGAAATTTTCATGCAAAAATGGTCTTTGTCATTGCACTTTGTCATCCCGATCTCGATATGTGGATGAGCAGCATAAAAAAGCGGCCCATGGCCGTACTTAACCCCAGGGTCATAATGGAGTAGTTGGTATTTAATGTCCTTTTATTTGTAATTTTCCCTCCCTTTATATATTACTTTACTGTATTGTACGTATTTTTTAAATTGCATTGCGCATATGGTTTCTGTTCCCAGCTCGATCAGCTTTCTCAACAATCTCCTCTAACGTTTACAATATATTTAAAAAAATTCAATAGGAGTGTTATTTCTTAATGTATTATTACGTGTACTATTTCGAAATTTTTAATCGTGCGATTCGGGGTTGTTCGTTGGGCCCAGGCGCCTAGGTGTCTTAATCTTTGAAGGGCAGTAGTTAACTACAGCAATCACTTTTTCTATTGAATGTCTTACTCACTCGATGGCAGTCAAGAAACATAAGCCAGTAGTTGATGCAGCAATTAGTCTTCGAGAAAATAAGCACCAGCCACCGAAGACATCACTGATGTGCACTCTGTAGCACCAAGAAAAAGCCTGTGAGAGCAGTGTGGGAATGCAGCACATGTAAAGTTCCACTCTGCTTGAAAAAGAAAAACCGTTTCCATGAGTACCATAGAGACTGATTTGTAGGGATGTATTCTGTGGGCGGTGGTCACCAACACTAACCACCAGAAGGTCATTTTTCCACGCGTCTTGCACAAAATGCATAACTGTGCAAATAATTTCATTGCAACACCTGATAGAATAAATGTAAAACAAGAGTTTTGCTGAAGTTAATTGCCTTTTCCCGCCCCTCAAAGAGTTAAACACCGTTCCACGTCAGCTGAAGAATTTTTATGCTGATGAGGAACTTGCACCTGTTGCTCTTGAAATAGAGGGTGAAAACACACAAACAAAAGGTTGTTACTTTGCCGGCGTAAAATTGGAGGAGGCATACTTCCAGAGTTCCATCTGGAAAGCAAAGTGGCTGTTCACTATATTAATTGAAATGAAGGATTCAGTTGTATCTATCCTACTGAACCTTACTTGCACATCTTCAGGCGCTGCAAGACTGATGAGCCTCTGCATGTTAGGTGTGCGGAAAACAAATCTGTGCGTGGTGTAATGCTGAAGATTATCCATTATGCCATGTATACGCCGATAGAAGTTTACCATCCTGAAAGAGGGAAGAATAGTGGAATGTTAATAGAGGAGCTTATTTTAGAAATTTTTTAAAACATGAATTATTCTTCAAATATAAGCCTATTACTTGTAATTTATTCCAGCAGAAAAAATAGCTGTACATTTCTTATAAAAACTACATAACGCATTAAAGGCGTATCTGCTTGGAAAGGGATTGTTTTGTAGGGTCGAAATGAATCAAGATATTACATGTGCGAAAAATTCGCTGAGAAATTTTTGCAATCTACTTTAAGGTTTAGGCTTTATGAATGCGGCAAAACAGACAACGGCTGTCTGTCTAGGGAAAGGAAATGCCTTCTTGGAGGACATTTTAAAGAAACTTGCTCGCATTCTCGTCATACACGGGAAAAACCCTAAAAATCATCTATGCACCCATCGTCTCGGTTTGAACCTGGCGATCAACTACCAGGATCAAGAATCTTCAGTCGCTCAGCCACTGGTGAGGGCACTAACTTGTTCAACGTCCCGGAATTAAACTCTGCCCAATAATTGCTTCAGCTAGACGGCTGTTAATGGATCTGAAGAACAATGAAACCATGATTAAACCAAAATGCAATAAGTAGCTGTGAATTGATTGTAGTGCTAGTAAGAATTACATGCCTTTGCAATATATTAAACCTATTCAAACTTTTACAAAATTCAGCAGATGTTCAATCAAATTATGATCTGGGTTTAATGATACCGAGAAAACTGAAATTTTAGACTAAAAACATAAACTACCATTTCATGTTCACGTACCATTGTAAGTAGTGCAATTAAAACTAACTTTGACGAATTAAATATGATGCTGCCGGATCATCGAGTTAAATGCTCCAGACCTGTTGCATGATCTGAAGCAGGGTTAATGCTGCTCGTTCTATGCAGTGTAGTTGTGTAGCATATGCACCGTTACGCGAAATGCAAGAGTTACAGAATAGCGAAATTCCATATTCAGCTTCTCTAAATTTATATTGCTATTTATCCCAAAAAGGTTTTTTTTTCAAAGCATCTCAGGGGTCAGGTAGACTTGATACGTTTGAGTGAAGAAAACATTGTACTAATAGTATACATGCATATTAAAACTCATAAAACTCGAATCTTACTCAAATCTTTTCTTTCTCATAAGAAAAGCTCCGTCTAGAATAGCAGCTGGAACGTAATGGTAGAAGAAAGTGCACATCTTATATACTGTTTCAGATGTAGTGACTGTTCCTCCAGGTCGACAATATGCTTTAATACTGGGGTATTTTATGAGATAGGGAAGACACAATTTCACCACTTCAGTCCATTCTATAAGATTAGTATCCGGGCATGTACAGTTTACAATAGGAACGCCTGTAGCTTGAGACATTTTCGTTAAACGAGGAAGATGACTGAAAAGAAAAGTAGTGTTGCTGAGTTTTGAGGAAGTTTCATAGACTTAAAATATTAGTAAAGTTAATATTTCAAAGGATAATTTAAGCATCTTTTCTAAATACTTAGACCAACACAAGAACTCGGCTTTCTGATCTTAAATAGCTGCAATTATTTTAAAATAAAATAGGCAGCGTATTTTGGGGTTTTCCATCCAACATTCCACAATACGCTTAGTCAAAAAAATTACAAAGCAGCAAATTATTTAAGCAAAAATGTTTTAAATTACTTTAGATTGTAAAGAAAGCCATATATTAACTTGACAAAACGGTTGTCATCAAGTATGAAGCATCTCCGAATGGCTCCTAGTTGTAATATAAATATTGTTTAATACTCTTTCAGAAGTTCCGAGATTTTCTCGAGGGAGTTAATAGATGAAACGCACGCTTTGTTTTAAAATTCACATGACTAAGCTATTGAAAGTAACGAAAGCGAAAATCTAGAACGGATTAATTTAAGCGAATAAATTTTATGCAAATAGCTTAAATGTTTTTCAGTAGTGTAAAAACTTACAAAAGACATTAAATAATATATTTTGTTTTACCTGAAGCATTTGATTACCTTTCATGAGCTCTGTAACGGGCTGCTGCAATCAGTGTGTTGACTACAATATCAACGGGGACCCAGTCAGCAGTAACTCCACGTTTCAGTAGAAGAGTCCTTAGAATACCCTTGCCACTCTAGAGAAATTAACCTCAATTTATAAAAAAATTTAAGTAAATTTCTAATGCGAAGTGCATTGAACTACTACGAGTTTTAAAATACTTGCTGCTGTATGATTAAAACAATGATTATCTTATCCACGTATTTTACTGCTAGAAATCAATCATACTTTAAAGAACACAAGTAATATATTATAAACGCTTTTGATGCAAGCTAAGAATGTACAAAATTCTCCACCACTCTAGTTTGAGTAAAAGTTTAAACATAGCAAGCGCCCGTACTTCTTAAACTAATGAAATAGAACATTGGATAAGGAATCCAGAGTTGAGAAAATTTAAATTTAAGACATAATATTGAATTCCGTAATATTTTTAAGGCACAGCGATTACGAAAAATCTAGGATTTTGCGATAGCACACAGATAAGTGTTTAAATCTATAAAATTTCACTTAAAATTCCCTATTGATGACAGAATTTCACATGCATTGGAATGTTCTGTTTGTCCTAAGATGTGCAAGTTATGGGGCATAATGCTAAGACAATGCAATTTAAATCTGCTTGATAGTATAATAGCCCTTTAAAATGTGTAAAAGAAATACGAAAGTTCAGAAATTTAATATACTCACCCCTACAAGGAAACCGGTAGGACCATTGTGATTGTCAATCCAACCCTAAAATAAAAGCGACTAAATTAACAAGATTCAAAGTTCAGACTTACAATCACCTTGTATTTTGAAATCATGTTTTTCGACGCAGTTCTTAATATGTCAAATTATGCGATAATAAAGTAGCTTTAATTTAAGCGATACTTAAAGGTTCATGAAAATGTGGATATATGCGGGCATTTAAGACCTAAAAGTGGCTAAGTTAACAAAGCGACATTGCGGTAAAAAGGCAAAGAAATGAAATAGAAAAAGTTTGGCACTTCCACCTTTTTTGCTCAATTTTAAATAGTTGGCTAAAACCGAAAACTAGGTTTCTGGCAAGTTGATCACTCACTTAGGAACGTTTCTACACTGCTAGCCACCGTAAATGCAACACCCTGAAGGAAGCACGCAAATAACATGAAATTTACAACATGCATTAGCGGAGGTGAGATATGCAAATGATTAGAATTTCAGCGCAGACTCGCATCACGCGTGCCTGTGGCGCCACTTCAAAGCGCTATTTAAGGCTTGGGGTTTTCTGAGATTTCAAGTTCGGTAATTATGTTCTTGTGATTTTTTCAAAAATGATCAATTATGCCTCGTAGTAAACAGCGATCATCGTTTGATCAAGTATCAGAGTTAGAGGAAGGATGGTGGCCTACCGAGAGTGGGGATTATCTTTCAGGGAAATCGGTAGTCGTGTTGGACGAAACCAAACAATTGTAACGCGGATATGTGTTCGATGGATCCAGGAGGGTACAACGGGCCGACGTGTTCGATCGCATCCACCTCACTGCACCACTTCTGCGCGTACCTTCGACGCCGTTTACAGCAAAGTGGTCTGTCCGCAAGACGTCCATTGCTTCATCTAGCCTTGACGCAGAACCACAGACGTCTCCGCCTCCAATGGTGCGATGAAAGAAGGATGTGGACGGCAGAATGGAATGAAATTGTCTTTACTGACGAGTCACGCTTCTGCCTGCAACAAAACAATGGTCAAATTCGAGTCTGGAGACACCGTCGAGAGAGGTGCTGAACAGCTGCGTTATTCACCCCCACTCTGGTCCTGCACCGGGTATTATGGTATGGGGCGGTATTGGATATCACTCCCACACTCCTCTACGCAGTGCCGGTAATTTAAACAGCCAGCGCTACATCTCCGAAGTGTTGGAGCCAGTTGTCCTTCCTTACCTTCAGGGCTTGCCCACAGCCATATTTCAACAGGATAATGCGCGACCACACGTGGCACGCATTGCCCAAGGATTCTTCGTCAATCGCCGGATTGAATTGGTTCCCTGGCCGGCTCGCTCTCCAGATCTTTCGCCGATAGAAAACATGTGGTTCATGCTTGCTGAACGATTGACCTAGATTACATCCCAAGCTCCCACACCAGATCAACTTCGGCAACGTGCGGAAGCTGCTTGGTCTGCTGTACCCCAAGAACACATCCAAAGTCTCTTTGAATCAATGCCGAAGCGTGTGGCAGCGGTGATCAACAATGGCGGCTACTCTGACTACTGATTCTGGATGGAACCAGACTTCACAGAAGTCTATAAATTTAATCATTTGATATTTGGCCATGTTATCTACTAAATTTTGCTGTGATATCTCTTGTCTTTCTTGGTGTTGCAATTTGGGTGGCCAGCAGTGTATTATTTGGTAATTTATGATCTATTTGTGCCTTGTCTGACGATTCATTTCAGTTTAAAAGAAATTTATTCCATTATATTTTGCTCACATTAACGGAATTTACCATAATAAGCAATACATTTTCCATTGTCCACAAAGTCCTTGCCAAGTCTTATTTTGTAACTACTGGTCGAATACATTCAAATTACAAATATCTTTAATGGCACAAATATTCATGCTTTTGGCATTTTTAAATTAAAATGTCAATTCTGTAAAAATTAAGAATTCTAGCTTCTGTACATTTCCACATACTCTGCATGTCTATTTAGACAAATATACTCCTAAAACAAATTACAAGAAGTTCCACCTCTTAAGATAAAAACTAACATATTTAATTACAAATTTTGCGAATTAAGGATTTCCGCCAAGCTAGAAAAATCGAATTTATCCCATTTTTTCAGGGGTCAATTAAAAATTAATATAACCCGGGGTTGTATTCAGCTCCACTTAAGGTCATTCAGTGATTTTGCGATTTACTTGCGTGTTAATTTTGTACTAGACATTTTATTTTTATATTTAATAACTGCTTGGTGTGAGTTATAGAACGAAAGACCGATTGGAACGTTAATTTTTTTAGGGAACTTGAATCGACGAGAAATACAAATATTAAATTTTACTATTGCCTGAATGGAGCATCGCCAGACTTCAGATGTCGCATTAAACAATTTCTCAAATGTGTAGTTTTGGCATGGTGGCGTTCCGACACAAATGCAATAGGACTGCCATGATAAGCCAACTTAAAATCGCTAATCTTTTCCCTGGAGGAGGATTTGGAAAACAGTTTATGAAATGTAATGATGTCAAAGATTTTCTCAGTCATAAATTAACTTTTAGGGCATGAGTGAAGAGAGCTCAGAAATACTATTTTATGGACACAGTATGTGCAGCAGCTGAGGGCAGACATTTCGAACAAATATTACGCTAATATCACTTGGGAAAACCTTTGTTTCACCTTAGTATTTCTTATAACTTATAATCATAAAAAATTATAAAGATGTCTTTCTTAATTAGCATAAACTAACGACATATCTTTGTATACTACGAAATTTAAAACCAGATTTTCTTTTGGTTTACATTAATAGCTTAGAATAACAAAGAAATTTTACTATAAATTCCTTTGAAAAAGTAACGATCACTGATTAGTAAAAATATTCTTCCAGCTTTAATTTGTGTTCTTATGCAAAAGACTATGCAAATTGATACTCGCATTTAGATAAGTGTTTTGCGATGAACTTAATGTACATTCTGTACTAAAAATTAATATCGACATCTAACCATTCTGTAGTAATCAAAACTTAACTACAGTCTGCATATCAATGTGTCTTTACTTAATCTATTATAAGGCCTTTTAAGCTGATATTTTTAGTTACATGGAAGTTTATTGGTATCTGAAATTTGTGTACGACCCGAGAGATTTAAAATTGTTGAAACAAATACCTCAGCTAATTTTTATCGTATGCTATAAACACTTTGAGAGTTCTCAAATTTAAGTATAGGCTCCAGGGAACGCATAAAAAGCTAGATTTAGAATTTTTATAAGATAGATTTTAAATATAAAGATGTCAAATATTTGCTTCATTTAAAACTTTAGAAGTACATTCCTCTGACCAACAGTTGCGCCAACAAAAGGTAAGAAAATCTGGAAAGTGTACAGTGAGTAAATTGCCGTACACAGTAATGACCGTCAATAAAAGTTCGCCTAAAAATCCTTAATGAAGAAAATGAAAATCAACTAATTAGTTTGAATACAATTGTATACATTTATGAATATTACAAGGAAAAACAGAGATCAATTTAAGAAACAAAAACGCCACCAATGAAGAATAAATGCTTCCGTACGGTATTTAGTTTTGAAAGATTATTTCATGTTAAAGTTCTGATCAGTGCTCGATAGGCTCTCATTTGCAGTACATTACTTCTCTCAAACGTATCATGACTCAAACTTTTATGTTTCAAGCGAAATGCTGCTCTAAAGTCCTAACCGGCACTTTACTTCAACCTGGTTCTTAACGTCATACCTGAGTTCACGACCAATTTCTTCCCATACATATTCGAAGGGAGCTATATCGGGAGAATGGGGAGGGCTGTAAATATACTCTTGAACATGATAGAGGTGAAAAACTTAAAATGAGCATTTAGGATCGCTGTCCTGCTGGAAAGTGAGTGTAGTTCAAAGGGACAATTTTTCTGCATCGTTTAAGGAAATTTTCTTCAGAATGTCAAGATTATGTATTTATTCATATTTCTTTCCATTAAACGTAAATTGCCGACAAAGCACTCATCTCCGATGCCCTTGGCACCATGTTTGATAATTCCACATAAATTCATTAGAATTTGATTACTTGTTGATTAGAATTTTTCCAGATCATAACTCGAGCATCCGACCCATGGATATTTTACATGCATGTTTGTACATTTGAGCCGCTTTTTTCTGTTAGAGACTAATAAAAGACCTATCGGCCGCACGTCTATTGTGACCTGGTTTTTTTTAACGAAATCTCACCATTTGAGGGGTCACTTCAATGTCATCAATCTAAATCAGATGCCACTTGAGATGCACTTAGTTTTCAGCTTTAATTTTTTTTTTTAAATCCAAGCAGTTTCCAAGGAGGTTCGTATTGGTTCATCTGGCTTGTTACTTTCGATGGTTAAGGTTGATTTTGATTCATTAAGTTATCCAATTACTTGACCGTTTTGGTGAGACTGCGGTGAACGGCAAATACGAGGACACTAACAAATTATTGATGACTTTACATACCATCGGTTCTGATTTTAAATACACGCTAGAGGAAGTCTCGAGTTACGGCATTTTTATTACCATCTAGGTATTTAAAAATTTAAATATTGGAACAAGCATAATACTAGACTTTTATGCTGAGTGATATTTAACCGTTACCTGAATTTATCAAATCAAGCCTAGCAATAAAATTTAAAATCAAATTCATTGAAGGAAAAACATTTTTCGATGCGTAATTATTATGCATGCATCTAATTAAAGCAAAAATGTTTTATTGACATTTATTAAAACAGTACTAAAAGTAAACATACAGGAAGCGAACGAGAGAATGCCGTTCTTGCGGTGGCAGAAACTCAGACTTCGTACAAAATATTCTTAAACGTTTAATATAAACACTGTCTACGAGAAATTAAATGAGTTTCAACATAGTCATCTTTCATAAATTTGTTCGATGACAAGTTATGCCCGAAATTAGTGTTTTACGAAGTGCACAACTAAATTACCAGAAGCGGAAACTTCTTGAATATACCAGTAAGAAAACATTTGGAGATATTTGCAACATAAAATTTTGAAATTCTGGGGGAACTTGTTTCTAGGTTCACAACAGTCCAAAAGGATTTGAAACTTAAAGGAAAGAAGTGACGCCAAGATCTAATGTTTGGGTATTGTTTAGTTTGAGAATTTGGAAACTTCGAGTATAAAAAAAGAGCGGCAAGCTGGCCGCCATTACCTTGTGTGTTCTGGTTGTGCTATTCTACAGCGGTTATACAATATGTACTTTAAGGTACTGATGGCATGTGTCATCCGAGTAGAATGTATAGGTTCTCATTTGTGTGAATATAATGAATTTTGTTCACAAGTATGATTAAATTGCATAATCGAACATGGACAAAATTATATGCAGAATAGAGTTTGAATTTATTACTTACGTTGTTTTCCATACATGGAATACTGTTGAGTAATTAATATTCATCACCAATTATTTTTATAATTAAATTTACATATTTATCACTTAAGATAGGTGAACTCGGCAATCGCGACAAAACATGCGATACAAACGGGATTATTTTCCCAAAGGTGGTACGTAGGCATATTTCCCTTCCATAAGGAAATCTGTTCAATAATAAATGCACAAAATTACCGAGGAATAAAAGAATTCTTATCCTTGCTGATACCCAGTTCTTTATACACACTTACTGGATGGGGCCAGGTGTGTTAAAGTGATAACGATAACCAAGTTACCCGATGCAGAAAAATGAGTTCTGTAGAAAATGTATGTAAAAGCTGAATTTTCGGAAACGTTACAAAAATCAGTCACTTCCATTTTATATAAAACTATCTCCCAATTAAAGATATCAAAGACTGTTGGGGACATGAAATAGCCGAATTCACTAATTAGTATGCGAAGTACAGATTATTTAAATATCTATGAATTTCACTACATAGTTGTACAGCTGTACATTTATTGAAACAGCAAACCAAGAATCATCCATTTGTAATTTTAGTTATACACAAACTTACGGGGTAAGGCTCCTCTGCTGCTGCTGTCACTATAGAAGGTCGTACTATAATACAAGGAAGATCACGACTTCTCTCTGCGATCAGAATTTCCGCCATAGCTTTGGAGAAGTGGTAGAGAGATGGACGGCCATTCAAGAAATAGCTGCAATATTGCTTCAGCTGTGCGCTGTTCATCCATCTAAGAAAATGGATAAAATTATGCGACGTATTTTAAGTGAGAAGTTTATGGTTATATGTAATTTAAGTTTTATGGAACAAGGCAATGAAATCTACAAAAATAGTTCAAGGATATTCTACAGCAAAGGCTAGGTTTAAGAAAAATACGAAATTTAAATCAACTGTAATTGCATAGATCTGCATTTAGAAACCTTTCAGCCGGGATATGTTTACCAATTAAAAATACTTAAAATTGTCTTCATTTATTTTTATCGGAAAAAAGGACCAAACGGAGAACATAGCTGCTCATAACAGTGCCTTTTCTCAAGCCGAAATGCTAAATCAAAGTAACTTCCATTCCAGAAGTTCACACCACAAATGCGGACAGAAAAACCCCACTTATTGACCCCCTCCATGAAATATTCAATTTATTAAAATGGTACGCAGTTATCAATGCAGAATGTATCCTAATTCTAATAAAAAGTTAAAGAAAATCAAGTGGCTTCTTAGATTGAGTAACTTACATGAAAGAATCCACAAAATTAGGACACTAGCAGATTTTACAAATTATTAATAAATTTGAAGCTTAAAGCTCCAATGAACTTAGATTTTGCAAAATCCTTTTAATGAAAATAAGCTAGGTTATCTGAAACCACTCTTAACCTACCGTTTCAAGTATGTAACCTGTTTTCATATAAAGAAAGCGATAAGTAGAACCTTATCGCTTTCTTTGAAACAAATTGTTTCACTTATTTAAATTTAGTTCGCATAAAATTTTCTGAACTATTAAAAATTATGAAACAGTAATTCTGTATACGTGATGCATATTCAACACAAGACTAAGTGAGGCTAACATTTTCACGCTTCCTTGGTCAGATTTATTCAAGTTTTAAATTAATAATTAAGCAATTTTGACAGCCCCGTAAATATTGAAGAAATAGAAGCATGGCGATAAAGCTGGTGCATAAACATGCACTTGCAGTCATAGCCGACTGAATGCTTTACTCGTGACAATACAATCTTGCAAAAGGCCAAATAGCTCAAATGGCGGAAAAGGAGAACACTTACTCCAATAATTACATATACAGAGACAGAAAACATACGTCGACTACAGTGAGTAATAGCCAAGTCAGAGTTCCACATTCTTTCGCATAAGGATTCTGCTTGCAAAATTTAACTTTGCAATAAGCAGTTGAGTCTTGTATTATAAGATATCCCATGACAAGTATTAGTTTGAAATGATGAGCTAAGAGAATAAAAGCATCTTGTTATTCTTAGGCTAGAAAACGCAGGTAACCAAGTTTACGGGGCTGTTAAAATTAGCGAGAATTTTATTTTACGCATTTCACATTTATACACGCCATATCAGTAAGTCTTCACAGTTTATTTCTGAAACTGTTGCCATTCATATAGATACTTCAAAATTACAAAAATGTTTTAAATGACACAAATACTACCGTTTGGGGAACTCTAAATTAAAAATGTCGATTTTATAAAAATTGTGAAATACAACCTCTTATATATGCTGCCCGTTCTTGGTTATATTTAGTAGAAGTGTAAATTCATTCCAAAAAAGAAGTTTGATACCCGTAGGCTAAAAATTGAACGATGCATTTCAAAATTTGAGATACTTGCATTTTTTCGGGCTCGTCTTGAGAGGGCATATATTAATTAGAGGAGGATTTTCTTTCCCTTTAACATCAAGTAATATTCGTTACTCGATCCATTTATGTTAGAAATTTTCCATGCTCATTTAGTTTTTATTTGTGTATAAATCCAAATTTGGTCTTCAGCTTGTATGGCCTCTGAATATGATCAAATTTTTAAATTAAACACCTGGGTCGATTTGCATCGCACGGGAGTGAAGCTTTCTGCATTTCTTTAAAGAAGTATAAAGTACAACTAAAGCGAAACGGCCCCATAAAAAGTTAAACTTCATTACTTTTATAAAGTTGGTTTCTTAAATTTAAACATTTCATAATGTGAATTTCTCATTTATAGAGTTTTTTTAACTAGAAGTAAAGTCTATGACCAACAGCTGCATTAGGACTTCTGGACACTGCGAATATTATTCAGAAAATTTGAAATATAGAATTTTAAGACATTAAGTATGAAAACTTATTAAAACTTATGATGTAAATTTTCTTCATATAAACAAAATTAGAAAACTTTAGCCATGTGGAGTTTTGCTATGCCCAGTCACGTCAACAGAAGCATAACGGCCATCATAATCGTAGGTTTTGCTGAATTATGTGACCTTTTATCTGGTCGCTTTCTATTGAATAAATTTCTCATATAACGTATCACTGTATCTCTTGCCTTGCAAAAAAAACATCCTAAAATATTTCATCTCAAACAGCTCCCA
Source organism: Stegodyphus mimosarum (assembly GCA_000611955.2). Taxonomy (NCBI): domain Eukaryota; kingdom Metazoa; phylum Arthropoda; class Arachnida; order Araneae; family Eresidae; genus Stegodyphus; species Stegodyphus mimosarum. Next base: position 778,975 of record KK122533.1, read on the forward strand.
GATTTTTAGAACCCCCTGGCCCCAAATTAAAGAAATGAAACGAGAGTTATAAACTCCGATGTCTCGTAAAATTGCTAAACGTATTTTTCAGCTTAGATTCCCCCCCCCTCAAGAGTCTACTGTAACCAGGAAATTTCAAGATAATCCAGCCCATTCTACCCTTACACGTAACAAAGCTGAACAGGGTTTAGCTCCATTAGGCAAATCTCTTGCACACCATTATAGCTTCGCATACCCGATTTCTGTCACCAAGGTACGGTATTTTGATGTAAAGGCCTTTTCATTTCATTGAATTTTATTGCCTCTTATTCATTCGTGTAGAAATACTTGGTAAAGCCTGCTTTCAGCCTTGTAATATCGTAGCAATTAGATCAGCATGAATTCCATCAGTGTTGGTGTACTTTGAAGTAATGCTAGATTATTATTAAAATTTTCTATACATATAGCATAAGCTACAAGAACAAAAACGCAATAGCATTCACAACAGAAAGTAAAATAGCCTCCGAGCTTATCTTAATGAGTCTAAAGAGAGTTGACAGCTTTAAATTCATTCATAGACTTCGATCACGCATGAAAGTTGAGAATTTTCGATCAGTTAATTTTACTACGTATGAATGTAGCGTTTTTTGCGCTTTTCTAACAGATTTCTGATTGGTCTTATAAAATAGATTTGTGATGACTGCTCCGACAGCATATGGCTGTCAGCATATATCCATACGGCTACTATAGCTATGTAAATCACAGAACGCACATTGCTGGCGGAAAATCGTCTAAACGGGAGATGCGAGCGAAGTCTGCGTTTAGCCAACAGAATTGTGATGAGAGAAAATCTTAAGACACTTGTAGCTGCAAGCGGAAAGTCTTTCATCTGCTGTATCATAATATGGTCAGAAGAAAGTCATTCGCTTCGTTTTATTGCGAAATTTTGTTTATTAAGCAGTTTAAAACAGGATAATAAGATTAAACTTACTATACGCACAAATTAGTTTTTATGCAAATTAAGATTTACAAAATTATTTTGAAACAGTGTATAAAGAATTAACTTGAAACACCGTATAATAAAATCAAATTATTTTTTCAATAATTCTTTGCTCCCCTCCCTTGGCTTGCTTGTTTATGTAAGGAGCAAATGTAAAGGAATCTAATAAGTAAAGTTATAATTTGATTTTTTCGCTATATATTATTACACATTAATTAGAAGAAAAGTTCACCTGATAAAATTTGTTAAATTAAAATTTAATGGATTATGGAAAAAGTTGCATTCACAGGAAAAGAAAAATTTCTGTAACAAGTAAATACGCCCTTATGTAAAAACATTTTCTCAAATGTTTAAAGTATTGCATTCTTAGTTCTTCCAAGTAATTGGTCATTTCTATAAATTGAAAGGCCATCAAATTCTGTATTAATTTTTTAAAGTAATATTCCTGAATTAACACGCTTGTAAAAGCAAAACTCGGCTAAAATATTTATGCCCAGTGAATATCAAATGTGAATAACAGTCTTCATTTGCATTCAATCTATCAAAAGTTCTTAGGAAAGGTGTCTAATTCGTTAGATTTTTTTATTATATATAAAATGTTCAAGGGATTATTGAGAAAATTTAAGTAATATTAAAAATTTGTCAATTCTTGATATATTCTTTATTCCAAACATTCTGTGATTAAATTCATTGCTTGTCTTCATCAAACCGTGTTATTTTATTGCTTCTTATTGACACTAAATGTCTTCGCAGGCTTAAAATTTAATGCTTATTATCATTTGGAAGTTGATTGAGGGCTTTGATGCTGCCAAATTTATATGCAAGTTTTATTAGTGTATTTGTTTCTGAATTCAGAATGAGATTAAAATTTGACGGTTCATGTAAAATTAAGTACAGAATAAAATATGCAACGAGGTAATAAAGAAATAATTTAATATATGCAGCATTACATAGTGGAATAACTTAACTTTTAATAGAATAAAGGCAAATGAAAGCGGTTAATCCCATCTGATATAGGGCATAACTATTCCATCAGGGCATAATTATTTTAGCGAAGTTGTATGTTCACTTTAATTACAAGTATATTAATTCAGAAACATTTAAAAATATTAATACATCAGTAAATTTATGGCCTTTCAATTTATACACAACGAGTTAATGGTTTCTATGTACAGTGCACATTTTTAAACTAAATTGACAATAAGAAATAAAATCAGAATAAAGTGATTTATGATTTTAATAAACATGTTTCAAAATGAGGAAAAGCTAGTGATAAACTGAAATTCGCAGAAGTGGGAAAAAGCTTTGAACCGCAGTGGTTACGTGTGAGGTTCGAACTCTTGACCTTTCCCTTTGCAATCCAGCTCGCCGGCCACTCGGCTGTCTGTAAGTGGTTCTCAGGAATGGAAGGATTAGAAGTCGCTGCAAAAGTAATTTAGCTAATATTCAATAAATTAGTGTAGTGTGGCTCAAGTTGTAACTGACCTCGAAAATTTCGTAGCTGTATTTTATTGAATATTCTTTCACAGTATACTGCTTTATTTTAGAAGTTTTGTTTTTGATGCATTTGATATTGAGATACTTATAAAGCTTATTATTACACAAGAAATAGCGAACATTTGTAACAATTAAGAATTTTTTAAGGCAGAGAATTTGATTTCGTAGAAACTTTAATTTATTTGGGCTACTACTGCTTACGGTGTTACGTGCGGGTGAAGCATATGGATATTACTGGTCGGATCATTGCTTTATTAAATATGCAATTTCTCTTTAATGAGAATTTGAGATTTCAACCAATACATATGATTTAAACGCAAACAATGCTGATAATTTTATTGCTGTGGACAGTTACAATCTCTAAACAAAAACTCACCGCTATGTGGTTCCGCCGCGATATTAAAAAGAGCACATAAGAAATTTTTTCCGATTATGACATTTGATAAGAACTCAGATCACCTACTGGCTGTTCGTTCACGTCGCTGACGAAAAAGCTGAACACGAGCGAATTCAGGTTTACGTCCTCCGCGTAATTCGAATTTATGCTGGGAAAAAAAATTGCGGCAACTTCGACACGAGCGTACTCGTGTGAACGAGCCTTATCTCAATTCAAAGTTAAAATGCAGTTTGACACACATTCCTCACGAACGGCAAAAGATTAATGTAAGCAGCACTAAAATCATACGGAATTCCAAAAGTGACGTATTCATGATGCGGTGCCCATCTCGCCTGATTATTTTGTGGCTTATAACCTGATTTTTTTATGGCGAGAACTAGACATTTTAGGCTTTTACCACTTCTAAGGCCAGAAGCGGTGGTCTTTTTTGTGGAGGCACCTTTTAGGCGGCCACTGTTACCCCCTACTAAAGGACAGACAATTTACATCCATGATTTCTCCGGAAATCGAACCCGGGCCCTTCTGTACGGCAGGCAGGGTCACTAACCACTTTCCCATCTGGGCGGCTGTAATCTTACGAGGAGTTGCATGTGTATTATAAGAAATTATTAATGATTCTGGGACCCTTTGAAAAGGCGGTCAGCTCGTGATAGAGATTTGTGCGACCTCGTAAACCCAACCTGTGCATAGATTAATAGAGATTTCGTTGCAGAACAGTGTTAAGGCCATTCTTATTTTAATAAAAATAAATACAGAAGTTTAGGTTCTATTTATTGCAGAACGGGTATTACCGTCTTGCACGAACAGGTTGAATTATCAAAATTTTAAATTACCCCAGTAGTTCTATAATACGTTCAGGATCTCCCATATCAGGATAAATTTCTTCAACTATCTCCGAATAATCGCTGAAACTGTAAGCAGTGGATACATAAACCAGAGCCTGTTGTAAAAAGAATCGAATTATGAACTTCTCTGGGAATTTCAGAACGCATTTTTTTATAAGCAGTTTAAGTAAAAATATCAATAAGAAAGAATAAATTACCAAGTTCAAAAGTTTGTCAATCCAGTACAACTTTAAACATAAGCTTAAATAAGAATTTCTATAATAAATTACCCTCAGGTTCTTGTTCTGTACACAGACATCCAGAAGGTTATGTACTCCAAGTAGATTTACGCTCAAAATGTTTCTGAAACGAGAATTAATTTGAAATTCGGCACCAGTACAATGCGATACAAATTTGACAACTATCGAAAAAGCTTACAGAACTAAAAACAGGAAATCATTTCACTGAAAAGCATAAATCCAACGGAGCTAGATTTCTATTTAATAGGTTGACTTTACCTTCAATAATTTAACCGGTGCAGGAGACAGTTCAGAAAGCTTCAGGAATCAGCTTATTAGTGTTTTGTTTAATTTTTGTTATGTACTCGCAGAAAATCTCAACAGGCATTTTTATCTCAGGAAGTTATTTGAATTTTATTTTATAACATAATTACACAACATGAACACCAAAAATTGAATACATCTTTATTTCAAATATGTAGACAAATTTTACCTTATTCGGCATTATCAAAACTTTCAAAAACAAACAATTTATGAATGAACTTGTACCTAACGGTTTTAAACAACTAATGACTTTTCTAATTAAAATGGGGAGAAAGTTCTAATTAAATGCAGTAGAGTATTTATACAATGCATTGCTATACTTGAATTTCATTGATACACTGAAGTTATCAAAACAGTCATGGACAAACGTGATCACATTAAACGGCTCCTACTGTATTGTTCATTGTTCGTGCTTATTCTAGGGTGTACATTAGCGCGGTATAAGATATGTCACTGCCCGAGTTCGAGCATTTCAGTCACCATTATACCAAGTGTGCTCATCGACTGTTCAGAAAATAGCTAAAAATTACTAATTCCATAACGACGGCAGTATCACCAGTGCTTACTGGGTGATGTCAAGTTTTATCGAATTTATCGATAGCAAAAAGCACCAAATCCATGAGTGGCTGATGTTTTAGACATTTAACTGAAAATAATTGTGTGTTCACTGAAGCTAGATTAGCAGATATTAAATTAAAAGAACAGTTGAGTTATCAGTACCTGGAAAGTTACGAAATTATTTCAGAAAATGTTATTAAAACTGAATGATATTCAAATACGTGTAGCGAGGCTGCTGTTCATTTTCAATTACAGAAAGCGATGTTCTTTTAAATAACGAGAAGAAATTACTTTGTCAATTTTGAATCTTATTCTCATTTGAAAGGGTTTCTGAAGCAGTTATTTGTATAACTTTTTATTCAGTTTGAAACACATTTTGGAAAAACTAGTTTAAATTTGGGGCCATTTGTAATAAATTTTCAAATTAAGGTTTACATTTTTCTAGTAATTTAAATTTACTAATATTCAAAATTTCTATTGCCAAATATGCAATGCATTACATGCAATTTCACGAAAACTAACCACCAGAATAGCATACGTGGCAAGGAAACAAGGAAGTTTTTTATTGATTCAATAATGACATTTTTTACCTACATAAGTACTGAAGGCTGAAAATTGTGTTCATTATACCTGTACATATGGTTTCCTTACTTAGAGGCTCATTAAAGCATCTATCTCAAGAGCAATTAACTTGCTTTCCTATTAGATTTCTCAGAATTCGCGCAAGAAATGGGGAGATTTATGAAGTGGAATATTTTGTCAGTTTGTAAAACGAATTCCAGAAAATTTCAAGTTAGAAAACAGACGTCAAAAAGGAATAGTTGTACATTAAGACTTTATCAAAGATGGTATACTGAATATTGTTACCGGTGTTTATAAATTAATACGGTTAGATGAACACACCTTTAGCAATAAAATTTTGTATCAATTTAGTCCGAAAATTTTACCCTCACCCTTAAATATCTGTGCTTATGTATACTTGTTTTACGCTGGCTCCAGAGTCGCATCGAGAGGCAGCATTTAGAAGCAGCAAATTTTTAAGCAGACACTGGACACAGAATTTATGAGCTGCAGTGATCTCATTGGCGGCAGAGTTCCAGCCCTGATATTACATAGGCATGCCTATACTGCTATCGAAGAGCTTATTTAAAATGCTTCAGCTCTGGAGGGAATATGTTCCTCTGCCCGTCACATATAGCTCTCGGATCAAGCACAAGAGATTTAAAATTAGGGGAACATTAGAACATCAGTTTTGAATAAAACCATAGATTGAGGATGATTACATATACCTCCTTTTTAAAGAAATCAAAATAAGCAACAACCATTTTACATAAAATTTTGCATTCTCTGAAAGAACGTTGAACTGTAATTCCATGCAGTGCACTTCGCCTCTTCAAACCATAAAAAAGACGGACTACATTTCACTTACCTGCTACTCCAAGCGTTTAGAATCCGCAGTTAAATTCCCTGAAATATTACATTTTTGTACGCCATATGAAGTTCTAGTTGCCAGCATTTACATACAATAAAAATATAGAATACTGACGTTTTTTCGTCAAAGTACGTCACGTTTTTGTTTTGGCGTTAATTCCTTGGTGGGAAATTTAGTTTCTTTTCCTGGACGGACTTTTCTTTATTGCAATTGATTCCGCGACTAGCCATTTGTCAAAAGATGCGTCTATCTTGTTTCAAGAATGAGATATCTTCACAAAGATTGATAGGTTAAAAATGGCAAAGTACACGAGAACTACCTACTTAAGAGGGATGCCTCCGTTGAAGACACAAACTGACAAGTTTGTTTTATTTAGTCATGGCAAATCACTCGAACTACCTGCCTAAGCGAATGGATGTCTTCATGGAGGATTTTCCAAGGGAAATTGGCTTTTGTAGACCTTACACATGGAGAAAACTACGAAAACGGCCATGCAGCCAGCCCCTTTACTGGGACTAGAAACCATGACCTAATTACCAGTTTTCCACGACTTCATCACTCGGCCGCTGATGGATAGTGTCAAATCAAAAGCATAGAGAAAGTCAAAATGCGCGAATACATCGCGAAAACTGCGCGGTGTAACTTTAAAAGAAAAGTACCGTAATATTTATAAAATGCTTGTGCTAATAATACCAATATGTACGAAATATTTAAAAAACAGGCAGTACACTTTAATAGAAATAATTAACTTCTATAACATTTGTATTTGTTAAAGCATGTCCGATGAGTTTCCACACTACGCGCTAAATAATACATAAGTTTATAAAAGCTAATTCTATTACAAAATGTCTTGGCGATGCTAAATGTGAAAAAGTCCAGCGTTATTGAACCTATTGCCATTACGCGACATAAACAAACGCTGTTCCTGTAGAGTGAATTTAACAAATTAAAATAAGTATCAAGCAAATTTGCTTTTTCTATAAAAAGGGTTCAGTCCCCCTGGGTTTTGAAATTTAGAAGGTTCGGTTTTGGTTTATTTGATTACGGCAAAGCCCCCTTGGGCTATCTGCCTGGGGGGGTGGGATGCATTCGTGAAGGGCTTTGTGAGGGGAACTGGCCCGTTTACACGTAACACATGGGGAAACCAAGAAAACGCCCATGCAGTCAGCCAGCCAGCCAGTCAGCCAGCCAGCCAGCCAGCCAGCCCGTCTGGAATCGTACCCAGATCGGAACTATCAAGGTTCAACAAAACGCTGGGAGGCCTTCAAATTAAAAAAGGGGAAGTAAATCAGTTTTCCAAAATTGAAGCGATTTAGTACACTTGAATAGTAAATTTATTATAAACGAGCGTAAAGTATGGTATTTACGTGGACTAAATATAGTAGCGAATTTGTCAAAATTTGAGCGCAAAACATTACTCCCGAGAAATGCATTTCTAAATGTTAATACGGAATAAGAAAAATTTTTTAATTTACAAAGTCAGTTGTTACTTGTCAGTTAATTTTTAAAAGTTTATGAATCAAAATCAAAACAAACTTACTTGGGATCGTCTTCGAATCTGACTGTAGCTGCACAATGAAATACGGTCGACACACTGTTAACCTTTGCATAATCCTTTTCATTCAGTCCTAGATTAGTTGCAGTTACATTTCCTTCAACTACTTCCACTTTCAGTAAAGCATCCGGGTATTCCTTTCTGACTCTATCAAACAGCTGGCCAAAAAATATTAACTTAAAGCTCAGTTTTTTTAATTACAAGAGAAAAAATACAGAACTCTTGTCAAGATTTCTACAAAAATTGGCTTTTTAGCAGCATTACCACTTCAGCTGCAAGTAGCTTACTATTCAGATTTTCTTCATGGCTCTTTAAGTTCTCGTTTATTATACGTCTGAATTAAGATGCAATAAGTCTCATTTATATTGCAGGCGCCTACTGTTGCACTCACGCGTCTAATTATTAAAGCGTCCTTTGAAGGTCATCGTTTTGTTTGATTTTATAAATTGCAAACGTCGTTGGGGTTTCTAAAGCTCCATGATCGGTTTGTGGAATCAGAGCAAACTGACTGAAATAAAAGCCGTTGGCCAAAATACCAAAATGTCTTATTCTAGCACCAACTTACCTATTTTTAAGAGAACTTCAGAGCCCTTTCTTTATCAGTCCGATTCCAAAAAATTTCATTCAGCTATACTGCAACTCTTACAGTAGTACTGTATATGCAAAGTGTGTCAAGGTATAAAAGTCGTCTGCTAGATATCAAGTAACAGATGGAGAAGAATTAAGTTCCGGATTTGTTTCAGCGCTGAGATTTGAGCTGGATTGACGTGCAGACTCGACTCTTCCTGATAATGTGAGTATCGTTTTCAAACGTTTTTCGTGTTGGACATCTCGCCTTAACAAAATACCAGTTGTTAGGAATAGGATGAACACTACGAACATCGCACCCGCCGTTACCGATTGGTTTCGGCATAAAGATTATTTTCGTGAATTAGTTGAGCATGGCACCCCAGACCAGGTAGAGAATGCAATTATGATACTTAACATGCACCGCAATAGCATAGTAAATGGAGTTATACAAGTCACAGAGGATACTAAAGCTGAATTATTCACCTTTATAGATTATGCGAATGCAAAATTAGCCAAGATGAAAAGCATCCAAGCTAACCCAAATGCTAACCCCACACCGCAAGTGATAAACTGTCACTTTAGAAGCAGAAAAAACCACTGACACCTCATCACAGCCAGATAACAATAAAAGTGAATGGAAAAAACCAAAAAATGTCCAAAAGAGACATTACAGCATCGATAGTAACGAATCAAACACCTCTCTCAAAAACAAATTTGCTGCTCCCTCAGACAGCGATGATATGGATACAGACAACGAAAACATAAGCTCTCAAAAAGATCAATTTGTGAAACCTAAAAAATACCATAATACCACCCATAATTATTTCGGTCATAGCTAATTGGAAAACGTTACGAGAAGACTAAGAAAATTTCCACAGAAAAATTCGAAGCCATATTTAAAGGTAGGGATACCCACATTAAAGTTTCCAACACTGATGACTATAGAAATATCACACGCTTCCTCAACGACAAACAGATGCCTTACCACACCTTTCCACTCCCTAAACACCGCCCCATGCGGATCGTAATAAAAAAAAATACCGGATTTTATGAAGCCGGATGACATTACAGAATTACAAAATCTAGGAATCCCAGTCTTTGTTGTAAAGCAGATCAACCGTAGAAGAGGAAATGAAGTTATCAAACTTCCGCTATTTCTTGCCGAAATAGAACGCAGTACCAAGGGTAAAGAAATATTCCAAATTACTCATATTTTAGATGCCGTAATCGAAATACACTTTCAAATCTACGCCAGGGCCGAAACAGTGCCATAATTGCCAAAGACATGGCCACAGCACTCAATATTGTAAGCATAGACAGATTCCTCAAATGCGGGCAAAATCATAGCACGCATTTGTATAAAAAAGATGATACTCCAGGCAAGTGCCGTCTTTGTGGAGGCCAGCATATTAGCTCATAGGGGCTGTGAAAAGTACCCTCCCAACATTCAACAAAAAATAGCTGCCCAAAAACGACAGGAAAATCCCAAAAATTTTGAAGAAAACAAAGTACCAGAAAATAATGAAGATAATTTCCCACCCCTCCCAAAAAAAGGAGGTCTCAAAAAATGCTAATGCATATGCGCAAGCGACAACCAATGGAAAACCGCGGCCAAGAGAAAACGCTCAGCCCACCAATGAGTCCAACGAGAAACCTAGCTTTATGCAGTGGCTCAAAGATGCTCTAAAAACAACGAAAACCATAGTTACTAAATTTAAAAACGCGAAAACAATATTCGAAAAATTTGAAATCGCCCTAGAGGCTTTCGATACAATATCTAACCTCGACTATGAATTTTAGGCTATACTTAAGGAGCAAACATTACCACACTACTGCACCCAGCAGACTAAATATCGCATTTTTTAATGCAAATTCAGTAAAAAATTAGAACACTGAAATTTCCGATTTTCTCACTCAGCATGATACAGACGTATTTCTCATAAACGAAACGCACTTGCGTTCTGGTGACAAATTCAAGTTACACGGATATAAAACTTACAGAACAGATCGCACTAACAACAGAGGCGGAGGAACGATGATATCAGTTAAAAGTTACCTGCAAACTGCTAGTTATGACATTCAAGGCCCCACTGCAATAGAATACACTGCAATAACCGCTCACTCAAGAATAAATGAATCTCACATCTTTATCGCTGCATACAACCCCCCCCCCAAGAAATAGTATTACTACAGTAGATCTGCAAAATCTCACGACGCATAACCACCCAACGATAATTGCCCGAGATTTTAACTCCAAACACGCATCATGGAACTCTCGGCACACAAATGCCAATGGAAACATGCTTTACAACTTTGCTATACAAAATAATGTTCGAGTGTACGCCCTACGAATCCTACGCGCTACCATCATAACGGCTCAGCAGACGTCCTCGACATATTAATCACCAGTAATATTTTACAGACGCCCTTCCTTGAAGTAAAAAAATCAACTCACATCAGATCATCCCCTAGTAAAATTCATCTTAAAAGACTTTGAGCACGAACAACCCCTACAAACTACAATTGACTGGAGTAGATTCAAGAATTACTTGGAAAAACTACCGGCACATCCGGCTCTAGCCAATATCGCTGATATCGAAGACCAGATAATCAATAGCAAAATCAGCCTATCACTGGATAAATCCACCTGTATTACTGAAAATGCGCAATTTTCTCTCCCAAGACATTAAGGATAAAATCATAGACAAAAATCGCACAGCAAAGCTTTGGGGCGTACCGCAGATCCCAGAATAAAAGCTGCATTAAATCGCAAAAACCGACAAATCAAACATCTCATGGAATACAGAAGCGAGAGGTGGGATAACCTCTTGGATTCAATGGAATTCAACCCTAATTCAGTCTGGAGAATAGCAAAGTGCCTCCGCAGCAACAATTATCAAAATATTGGACCTCTCGACACCCCCAACGGACCAATTTACTCAGAAGCCGATATAGCAGAGACACTAGCGAATCATTTAGAAAATACTTTCACTCCTAATAATTACTCGGACAGAGACACGGAAGAAGTTGAGAATTTTATACTGCAACTCAAAAATAGCACTGGTTATAAACACCTCACCCCCAACTCTCCCATGGAAATAGGAAAAATTATCAAAAAACTCAAACCACGCAAAGCTCCAGGCTATGATGGAATATCCAACAGAATTATTAAAAATTTGCCTGAAAACTACATCGTACTACTCACCAACATTATGAATGCAAGCCTTCGACTAAATTATTTCCCACAGCAATGGAAACACTCTCGTATCATTACGTTCGTGAAACCAGGAAAAAACCCAAGAAATGTCAACTCATACCGGCCAATTAGCCTATTACCAAGCTTAAGCAAGGTATACGAAAGGATTATACAGCAAAGATTACTTCAGCATCTCGAAAATAGAATTATAAAAACCTAATCAACACGGCTTTCGAACCGGGCATAGCACACTCCACCAATTACTAAATGTTACGGAATACATCACTGATGCTTTCAATAAGAAAACTGCAGTTGTTGGATGTTTTTTAGACATTAAAAAAGCATTTGACAAGGTGTGGCATGAGGGTTTACTCTTTAAGCTTCACCTTGCAAATTTCCACACCAACTTCATTAAACTAATGCAGAGCTACTTAAAAAATATAACCTTCCAGATAAAAATCAATAGCACACTTTCCACCAGAAAAAGAATCACCAGTGGTGTACCCCAGGAAAGCGTATTAGCTCCTTATTTTTTCAACATTTTTATCAATGATATTCCGACGCCGCTAACAGCAAGCATTTTTCAGTATGCGGACGATACTTCGATTTTGGCAAAGTCGATGAAACCCCAATTCGCCATAGATAAACTAAAGGCAGCAGTTAACATCATCTCCCATTATTTCAAAATATGGTTGGTTTGCTTTTAATGGCACAAAAACTAGAAGGTTATTACGCGCCAAACGGATGGTGAACGAGATACAAATGCACGAACATTACCGAGTATGAATTGTGATCGTATCTGTAATGTTGATTCAAAATATGGAAAATGAAAATTAATCCCACTAAAAGCAACATAGTACTCGTTAGAAGATGTAAGAAATTCTGACCAGTGCAAATTGATATTCAAATAGATAATCAAGCGCTCCCAATTACAAATAGTGTTAAGTACTTAATGGTGCATTTTGATACGCAGCTCTTATTTAAAGAACAGGCCAATTATGCGCTACAGAAAGCAAATGCCGCAAAGAATGCGTTACGCCCACTTATCGGAAGAAAAGCTAAACTAAATCTCAAAATTAAAAGAAGAATCTACATCTGTCTTATTAGACCAGTACTCCTCTACGCCATTCCAATTTGGGCCACGGTTGGAAAAACACAGCGAAAGAAATTACAAATCTTTCAAAATAAACTACTCAGAAATTAAATGCTTCATAGTTCATCAGAAACGAGCACATTCATAAAGAACTGGATATTAGGCCGATCGCAGACCAAATATTAACCACAAGTCACAACTTCAAGAACGTAGAAAATTCAAGCTATGAGCACTTACGAGATCTCATCAATTATGATCCCACCATCGAGCATGCGGTAAAATGCCCTAGAACTATTTTCCAGAATGTCAGATGGTAGCATTTATCTTAGAGACTTTCTACAAAGATAAAGACTAGTGTTTCAAACATGTAAATAGTGTACATAATTTTCGTATTTTTCAACTTTATTATTTTCAACTTTATTTCGTATATTTTACTTACCAGAGACTACTAGAACTATTTCGCCTTTTAAAAGGCGGTGGCGGATTCCGCCTTGCAACTTTTGAAACCAAAGCCTAAAGGCAAATAAAATCCAATGCAGCGGTAAAAGCAAAATCTTGCTATACACCGCTTTACCAGATAGACATACTGATATCAAGTAACTTATGTTAATGAATAATGCATAATCTAACTTAACCGAGTTCCATTACCGAATTTTACTTCATGACAATTTCTTATTGTAAAATAAATACTTATAATGAGAATAATCTAGAATATTAGCTCATGGGCTCATGTTTATTATGATTTTCTAAAAAACGAAGTTTCGAAAGGTGGTAAAACCTAAACATAATATTGAAGTTAGACTAAATCAGGAACAGAAAACGTTATATAAATAACGTGACATCTGCTTTATTTCTGCCCACGTCCGGATGCTGTTGTAGGATGTATGTATAACTGGAATAAAACTGGTGATTTAGACGCCTTCGATAGACGACATAGGTGCTCGAAGCATGAGTAATTTTCAAATAGTTCAAAACTTCGGCTCTAGTTCCACAGTATTCCGATGCCTAGCAGGAAAACACATTTTAGCAAACAAACGTTTAGCCCTTTATTGCACTCTGTTAACTCGGGTGCACAAAATTAAATTATTTCTGCGCACCCGAATAAAAACGTTCAAGAAATTTTCAGGTATGAACAGAACGGAATAAATATATCCACTACATTTTTGAGTTAAAAAGGTTACAATGAACAAAAATTGGCGGAAAAGGGGCATTTTTGAATTTTTATTCGTGCATTAATTGCTTAATTATGCAAACACAGGCGAGGGCCATCTACTAAAAGAATGTCTTCGTGGAAAACTTTCTAAGGAAAACTAGGTTGTATATATGTTAAACAACGAAAACGCCCAAGCAGCCAGTCCTTCACTTGGAATCGAACCCATGTCGAACTATCATTGTTCAGCGATTTTTCCACTCGACCGTTAATCGGCCCCAAATTGAAAAGGACTAGCAGCCTTGAATCAATGATCTTCGACGACTCAAGTTGCATAATGCATAACCAAAGGCACGAAACCTTAGCTCAGGTGTTCTTCAAATTAAGTAAAACGTCCAGTCGAACGTAAGTAGATAGACTGCGACTCTCGCTTCTCTGTTTGGACTTGGGAATTCCAGATCCACGTAAATACCGCAGGTCACCACGCTCACCATTTTCCATGAGCCACAGAAGAGTCATTGGACCACCTACGGTTGCATGCGAGTAGCTTATCACTCAGTCAGCTCTGATGAAAAGCTAAGAATATGGCAAAGGCCCATTAAGCCAAGTATCCAGTATGCCAGCTGGTACTATGCAAGGTCAGGGCGGCTTAGCGGATTATTTTCTGGCAACAGAAATGAAGTGCTTCGGAAGGAAAATTGCTTCTGCCAGATCTGTTAGCTGCTACATGGTTCCAGGAGAATGCCATTGAATTTTCTCCCTTCCGGCCACTGAGAAGCCTGAACTTAAATCAATTGAAAATCTTTCGGACACTCCTGAAAAAGGCATTGTAAGCACGTTATCCATCATCAGCGTCTTAACTGATTCAAGTGAATTTCTAGAAGACATTTGCCATGATATATATCTAACATTTCTTGATGATGGCTGTCACACAAGGCAGAAATTAATAAAGGTCGAAGGGGCAGCAAGTCTTTTAATCAAGTATCTAACTCGGTGACACTTCCATACATTTGACCAAGCTCAGTAAACTGAAGACTGAAAAACTTTTCTAGCAAATTCGGATAAAAATTATGCAGGAACCACAAGAATTCATAGCTAGTATCTTGCTTACGGGAGAAGACTTTAAAAACTAGATATTTATTAAATAACAAAATACCCATCTGTACTGCAGAGTATTAAATTTGGATACCGTAAAACCAGAACCTCGAATGAGCTTTGTTTGCAGATACAATGTCCCGTCTAATTGTTATCCGTTATACCAGAATTAATGAAAACTCAATCTAATGAATAAAATCACTATCCAATTAAATTATGATAAAGTTTTTATATCAAACATAATCATCCTTAGCTTTATATAATTAATGCAAAATGAACTATTCATGCTGAATACTCATATTCAACATAATTAACATTTTTACCTAAATTCTCTAATTTCTAAACAGGCAGTCAAACAGGTGAAGCGGTAGGCAAGTGGTAAGGTCTTAAATGCTTCAAAATATAAACTTTTGTTTTTACGTTGTTAGCATAAACGCACTTAGAAATAAAGTCCTATTGAAATTGTATCCATTACAGAACGAACATACAATATCTTAAAACATTTTGATTTGACAAAAGCAACTTACTTCGTTTTCGAGCAACTTACGAAGTCTTGCTTGAGGAGTTGCATTTCCTACAGGTCTCATTAAAACAAAAATTTTGTCAATCCCAGCGCATGACCTAAGTAACTTCTCTAACAGAACCTATAAAAAAGAATACGTAAGGAATCAAAATCGCTGAAACAACCTTGTATTTGGCGTACATTTACCAATACGTAAGGAGTTTAGTTCAGGTAAATTTGTGTTCAAGGGTATCAAATTTAACATTTCTAAAATGGTGTGATTTCGTTTATTTAATTATGGCAAAGCACTCCAGGACTATCTGCCTAATATGAAGTATGCCTGCGTGGGAGACTTAAAGGGAAACATGTTCGTTTGCATCATCTCTTAAGTGAAAGGCGAGCAAAAATGCAAAATTTTGAACTGTAAACAAACTTTTTGAAGCATGTGAAGCCCAATTAAGATTTTGATTTCAATAAACTTTAAACGTGGTTCGAGAAATAACGAATAATATTCCACTGAAAGGCATTTTATTTAATGGCAGTGTATTTATGTAATGATTGGATGCTTATCCACCAAGTCTGTTCAAGTCTAAGAATGGATAAAACAGCAGCTTTGGCATTAGTGACATACCTGCATAACTGGATCTTCAGCAATATCTAATTTTAATTTTTAAAGTAATTTCCCTTCCTTCCAGAAATGAAGCACGGAACAATTAATCATAAGCTTTAAGATCTTCCCCCATAGATTTAACAGAAGTTAAGTTCTGCAACTAAATAAACGCATTTGATTTTTTTCCTTCCCTTAAAGAACATTAAGAAATAGGTAACGAAGAATTATCATTTAATCAGTCGACAGAAATTTTATGCAAGTGTTCCTCTGACACTGAAACGAATTTAACCTTCCAAGGGCTACGGACTTACAATTCAGCGCAGAAGGATGGCCTTTCCTCTTCATTGACACGAAAATTTCTGCTAGCCCTTCATAACCGGATTTGATGCAAGTACGAAGTGAGAGGATAAATTTAGGATTATAATAAAAAATACTATTTATTCACGGCATTTTGGGGAACATTACTTTCAGAGCAAACCCGTAAGCATACTGAATTTTCATTCAACTGATCTGCAGAAGATGGGGCAAATTAAGTTATGCCGGCTGCCATTAACTTCGAGGCTAGGTTCGAATATAGGAGATGGGATGGATATTTGTAAACTCATAGTGTCTTTTGTGCACGGGGACACTTCAAATACTGTCGAGCTGAAAGTTCTCCAGAAACTGATGGCAGGGGAATTGGGTTAGGGGATCCTCGGATCCGTTCACCGGGGATTTCTTCATCTCAACTGGATCGAGGTGTGAAAACTCGTATTGTCACCTAGTATAAGGTGCCGAAGCCAACGACAAGCAAGACCTTGCCACAACAAAATGCGAACCTGATCGAGCTGAGGATCAGATCAGGAAAATTAGTAGAAGCAACTCTTTATTCTAGTAAATGAGCCAATTCTTGAGGATAGCGGGAGAGAGCAAGAACGCAGACAGCTCTTTCCATAACATTTTAAAGATTTTTCAGTCGGATTGGAGATACGAAAAATACAGCAGCGAATCTATTTGAATACCAGCTCACGCCATTCCCTCTCAATAGCATTCGACAAATTTCGATGAGAAAGTTTTCAAAAGAAAATGTGGAGATTAGTGCAGCACCTCATAAAGGGCTTAAGGACTTGATTCCAGCATCTTTCAGTCACAATAATGCTTGTGAACACAAACATCGATGAATTATACCTGCGAAAATCCAGTCAGTCCGTTCGCCTGGGATCAAATCTTGGTCTAACTCCAGGATTGAAGTTTTAACTACTGGGCCTCTAAAGGAACTTACATTGAGAGAGAATAAAAAGTTATAAAAAGTAGAAACATTTACTCAATCTTGCAAGTCACTTTCAGAGTTATTTTTATGCTAACGTTAAATCTAGCATCTAGCAACTTCCGTAGGATACGAATGCTGATTTTACACAGGTAGCATTTAGATAAAGTTACCGATAAGGAAAGAGCAGGTAAAAGCTTAAATTGTAACAATACAATTTACTTCTAATTTGCATTTGGGAACTATTTGATTAAAAGTTCAGTGATTTTATTATTTAATATCCTACACTGAAAACGTTCATTCTCAAACTTTAGATCAGCTCGAGTGTTAAAGACAAAAAATACCCTACGAGCCTCCTATATAAATCTGAAGTACACTGCGGGGGGGCAGTTCTATATTTCCTGTTCTACTGGCCCGATTGACGAAATTCACATTGCGTTTTCCATGTCTCGAAAGCGCGACTTAGGATATGTATTAGATTTACATATAGCATTGTTCTAATATAGGTAGTTTGACACAAAATCGGACTTTTTCTGAAATTACATACAAATTTCTTCCATATTTCGATTCTACGACTCAAAGTATGCCAAAATGCCAAATTTTGTAAAAATAGCACGAGTAGTTTTTAAAAATTAGCTCTCAAAATTTTAGCTTCTGAATGTTAACTCAATTTGATATGTATTTATTAATATCGCTTTGTATTACACTTAATTCCTCCTTTCACAGTTCGAAATTTAGGTTCAATCCAAAGAAAATACACCCATTTTTATGATTTATTTTTAAAATTTGTATTTTAAAATAATTTTTAAATATTTAAAAAATTTTGAATTATAGCCTATAAAATTTTTACAATCAACTTGAAGTAGATGCTTTTCTAAGTATACCTACAAAAAATTAGCTTTTTATTCAAAATTTTCGAGGATATACGTGAATTTATATATTGGCGCGTTTTGAAATTTGGCATATTTGTTGAAACGATAACATCTTATGTGGTTTACACACTTTGCTGAAATTATTTGAAAGAACGACGACGTGACTTTTTTCCTCTCATGCACAATGTAAAAAGATAGGAACAATGTGACTTTTACGCTCCATTGCAGTGGAAGGGATAGGAAAATATGTTGCTTCGTATTAAGAAGTTATCCAAGTGAATTATTCTTGGCGCAAACGGAAAAATTCGCCAAATTAAATTTTTGAATTTCTCCGTAAATTTTGCACCAAATTTTACAAAATTTAATATTTAGGCATAGTTTGAGTCGTAGAATCGAAATAGGGAAAAAATTGGCATGTTATTTCAGAAAAAGACGCATTTTGTGTCAAAATAACCTATGTTAGTTTAATACTATATATAAATCTAATATATCCTAAAGTCGCGCTTTCGAGACATGAAAAACGCAATTTGAATTTCTTCAATCGGCCCAGTAGAACGGGAGATATAGAACTGCCTCTTTTTTGCGCAGTGTACATTTATAAAAAGTTTGAAAATATTAAGTTAAATGTAAAAAGAAAGGTGAAAAATTGCTTTCGATGAATCATTAGAAAACACGTAAATAAATCTTTTTTGAACTATTAAACGTTTTTCATGTTTCCTTTAGTACCTAATCTTTACTACGTATTTATTACACAGCTGTGTCTGAGCTAGACGCAAGATTACTCACCTTGCCTAAAAATCCTGTGGCTCCGGTGATAAAACATGTTTTATCTAGAAATTCCT
>KK122533.1:797974-823842 GCA_000611955.2 Stegodyphus mimosarum
AAGAGTTCAGGGATCTCAACCCTGAAATAGAAAAAAAAATACTCGATTTAGTTTATTTAAAGTCTTAATGCTTGAACCTTTTTCTCTGTTGACACTATATTAATGGTATTGAAATCAGAAAGTTTGGAGACACCTGTTTTCTTAAACATAAATAGGAAGCATGCCTGTTGGTATATATTAAAATAAATCTCAAGCATAAAAGCTATTATATCAAGTATGCAATGATTAATGAATACATTTCAGAACAGTCAAAACTAAATATAAAACTTGCGAAACCCCTTACGCTACAACTACGTGCGAAACACTGTCTTGTATTCCGACCAAAATTTATTGATATCACGGGCTTGGCCTGTAGTACATCGATCGGGCCAAATGAACACATCACGGGCATAACCTGCGGAGAATGATCGAGCCAAATGTAAATATCACGGGCATGGTCCGTGGTGCGACGGTCGCTATTTATCCCATCACAAACAGCACATAGAAGGCTCGCGATAGATTCTTAGTATTGTAATCAATTAGATGTTATTGTTCACGTTCGCACTTTGAAATATTTTCTTAAATATTACAGAATTATCCCTCACAAAATATTTTCAAAAAGAATATTTTGTGATGAGAATGAAAGTATCTTATAAGGTGAGAGTATTTTTTAACGGAGATATACAAAAGACTGCACGCGAAACATTGGACTCATTTTCTTAAAATATTGACCCAACAACATCAAAATTAAGGCAAGACTTAGTTTGCACGGAAAATAGAAACGTAGTGAAACCATGTGGGAGTACAAGAGATCCAAAGTTGCATTAGATGTACCAGTATATTTCGAACGATATTGTGCCATTGAAGATTAATTTGATTTTTTATAAATGCTAATTACGTGAATTGCTGATTTATTCAGAAATTGCATATAAATGTTAGACTTGCTATATTTTAGTGATTGATAACAAACCTTTTGTGGTGTATTTACCACAATTATAGCAGGTTGTAATTATCAAATATTCCACAAAATTAAACTAGTTGTATCTTACATGTACTCACATTCCGTAAGTCGTGCGCGTTTGGTACAACTTAGAGCCGATTTTCCGAACCGGCTTCAGGGCTGCGCGATCCGATTTATGTTCTGAGCCCAGACTGTTTAAATGTAAATCGTAGGTCGAGGGGTTAATAAAAAGCTCCAGGTTTTAAGGACTAAATACAGTATGGCCAAAATTAGTTAACTTACTGGCGAAATGATGCTTGCTTGGTTTTTGAATCGACGATAAATCTTCGAAATGAGTCTAGCTATTAAAGTCTTTGTGGAAGCCTTCAAGATAATGTATATCCAAAATACATAGCTTGAAACGAAAGTCAATTTTAATCTTCCATACAACCAGACCTTTCGCCGGGATTAAAATTCTAGTTTACTAGTTTTCAATGGATCAATAGTTCGGAAGCTGGGATGACAATAGCCAGGGAGAAGATCAAAGTACTGTTAATTTATATTTAATTGATAAAGTTGCGAAATGGCTAAAATATAAGACTAGAGTTTTGGAGTTTATTTTACAGAACAAAATGTGGCAAGTCATTTTTTAGTGAAAGATGAATGCTTCAGAATTAGTTTTGTCCACACAAACGAGTTCTTATTTTATTACAGTGTTTACTCAAAACAAGTACTGTCAATAAAACATTAAAGTATTTTGTTTCGATGTTTAGTGTTTATTGCAATAAATCTTAAATGTACGTTTAAGAAAACTTTACATGCGATAGTAATGGATTACGGTTATGCGTGCAACGACCGTCTGCCTAGGACAAGTGATGTCCTTCCTGGAAGAATTTAAGAGAAACTGATCATATTCACGCGAATATCAATGTCTATTTGATATATGGTATTTAAGGCATTAAGGGCATAAATCTCGTTTCAGTACTTGGGTAATGGAAAGTAGCTTGGATACGAACAAAGATAGCAGTGCTTAATACACTAGAGCTCGGAAGTCATTAGCAAACGAGGTAATTGTGCTAGAATTACAGTGGCTCCATGCTCTGGGATCTCGTCACAGCGAATGTGCGTAATATTGTAAGACAGAGTCCGTTTACTTTCAGGTAGGTATCGAACTAAGGCATAGTTTAACCGAGAAGCACTTTCCGTTTCAAAGAGTATATATAGCAATACTACAACTATTATAGTTACCTGTATAGCTTGCTGCCAATGTATCCGTAGTACAGTAAAATGGAATTTTGTCGCTGGAAACGGCCACAATTTTTGTACTCGGCCAATATTTACCAATTCTGGAAATTATTCAATTTTAAAATCATAAAACGAAAGTGCAAAGATTACTAGTTTCATGAAATATGTATACTTACTTTGATACTGGCTGCGTGTACTCCTCCTCTTCGATTCCAACCAATTCCTCCAAGCTTGTGGGGATATTTAACTCCCTTATCATCTTCTCAAACTGAATTTCGGTACACACAGTCTAAAATGGAATCATTAACACATTTCCACTAAGAATGAAATTAAAGACAATTTAAATCCTGATAATCGGTTTCACTAAAATAAAGGACGTGAAATAGGCTATACTGAAGTACTTCATTCACGTTAATTCGTGCATCTTTTATGTGACCTGAAATTTTATATTTACCTACTGCGCGCTGTCAACTAAATCTGCAAATACCGCAAAAGAGGTTTAATAGTTCTACTTAGCGCAATAAACAGAAAAAGTTAAATTGAAGATTTTAGTTGACGATGGCACAAATGCAGTTAACCATGCAGTTGTAGTGTGCAATCTCTACTATTTCCAAATGTTAAATTTGTGCGCGCCGTTGCAAGGAACAGACATTCTAAAGTTCTTGTTTTGGATATATACAAAGATGTGAATGTTGTAGCGGCAGTGTGCGAATATGATCCCTAAGATAGAAAGAACCTCGAATGAGAATACCTGCTAAACCAGTTTAGCATCTCAATTCCAAAATTGTTCATGCTCTAGGACAGCACAGTTGAGACTAACATAGATGCAGTCACCATGACAGACAGTCTCATTAACTTCGCGGCATTACCATTAGTTATAAAGGTTACATTCTATTCTTAGCAAGAACTTTAAACTTGCATGAGAGATATTCACTCCAAATCTGAGATTTAAAGCTATGTCGTTGCTTAGCAACGAGCTTCACTTTAGGCTACAAAATTATGTTAATGTCATTGCGTTATCACGTGTTAAAGGACCATAAACTGCCCAGCAGGCATAGAATAATTACTTGTTACGTTGGAAATTTAACAGACTTAATCCATTTGGATGAAGAGAGTTGGTTGCCTTTTAATGAGCATAAAAGTATAAATGTTAGTTCATTTAATGATATATAAAATCGCTATTAACTCCTAAATTGCATGAAGTCCTAATGATAAAACAAACTGCTTTGATTACTCGCCCCCCGCGAAATGTCACCAGCTAATTGAAGATTAAATTACAGAAAAACATTTGCTTGGATACATGTCTGAAAATCTGTTCGTAAATAAAAAGCATTTTATAATAAGCAAATTTTGTGGGAACTTAATAGTATTGACATGTCACACCTGCCGGTTGATACTGTTCAGTAAAATCACCATTAAACAAAATTTAAATCCATGCGCCCTCAAACCGCATTCATAGGTTATTTGTCGTCGTTTTGTGTATAATCCAAAACTGGTTATCTATCAAAAGTTGAAACCGAAGGCGAGGTTAATCAGAAAGTACCAAGAATATAAATATGACAGCACATCTGATTTTCCTAGAAAGAATGCCTTCTTGAAGAATTTTTGAGGTTGGCTTTCATGAATTTGTCATATCGGGAAAAACCGCCACAAATAGAGCCTTCCAGAAATTAATTGCTTTGAGTGATTTGATCTAATCTAATCTAATCAGCTACTAGCGAACGCTATAGCAAATTTATGAAGATCAGATAATGTACTTCTAGATTCCAAACGGTCGACAGGTTTAACTATTAACGTTATAAGGCAGAAATAAAATCAAAGCTTCGTGAAAGAATGTTTCCGAACTTTAATGTAACAGGAACAAAAAGACAAAAAATAACGATTTGTATATGAAAACGTTGGATACAAAGAAAACACGTAAGAATATGACAATGTTAGCTGTTAAAATTGAAGATTTGTCTCGCCCTTTTTTATCACACGGATTGTCATGTGCCTTGGTTGCTAGAGTTTGGCGCATTTTGAAACTTTAGCGATTTCTACTAAGGTGGTTGCGATAATACATAAGTAACGAAAATGTAAGTTATTTTCTACGGTTTCACATCAAATTTGAACTAGAAAAACTACAAAATTTCTGATGAATAGTTTTTAATGAAATAAATTTTAATCTTCAATTCACTCGCGTAATGGTTGAAATGAGCACTTAATTTTTATGTATTGCAGGTTGAGAACGTCTAGTAACCAGTTAAAAAAACCAATATAGGACGAACATACAGACCGCAAGATCAAAAATCATATTTGATAAATCTTAGTTACAGCAACGTTTTCAGAGCCATCTAAAAAGTGTAGACTTCGTAGCATTAACTTTTAGTCTCAAATATGTATAGGCTTATTATAAACTTAACATGACACTAGTAGACAATGAAAACCAATGATACCAGCACGATTCATGACGGCAAATGCCCGGCACGAAACTGCCTAGTTTTGCGGCATGAGACTTAAGACATTCAGATAAACTTATCTGTGGGAGTTTCGATCAAGTTTGGAATGGAGCTTTCAAAGTTATCCCTCGTGTGTTGTGTTATGACTTCTCACTTGTCCAACAGTAAAATCAGAACAAGCTCTCGAAATTCATAGTGACAAGATGTGCAAGATTGCGCCTGTTGTTGGCAAGAGCCTTGAGCACCATACAGGTGAGAGTAAGACTTCGCTCAGTTCGATCCTCGATTTTGATAGAAAGCAACCCGGGGAGGGGACGGATCCGAGGGTCTCCCACGCCTCTTCTCCTGGCACAACCTCTCGAGAGGTCTTTCGGCTCATCGTATAAAGTGCCCCCATGCGGCGCGGACGCATTTACAAATATCCATGCCTTATGCGGGATTCGAACCCAGGCCCTTCGGTACCACAGCGGGTTCCCCTAACCACTATACCACATGGGCGGTTAGCCCTCGTGTGCTTTGCTTTAATAAATAATCAGTTTGATCTAGTTGGAAGCTCTAACCCACATGGATACAGGCAAAGCGTATTTTAATAAGAGGTTTACATTCTATGCATCTGGATAAGGTAAAAAAGCGATCCAAACGTTTGTGTTTCACGCAAGAATTGGTTTTGGCTTCTGACAAGACTCATTACCTTTCATTTCCTGATACATCAGATATATGAGAATGCTAGATTTCCAAAATATTTCAGAATTATAGATCCGAAATATTTTACTCGCAAACATTGTAATTGTATACAGCTTCCTGGCTTATGAATGTCTCGTTGCGTACGTTTCAAAAAACTAATTAAAAAATCGGCTCGAATGATAGCACGTTTTACTGCACTTCGAAAATTAAATTCTGCAAAATAACTTCCATTTTCTAATCTTATCTGTTTATTAAGAAGATGGGAAAACAATCTCCGAAAGTGATTTACCAAGGAAAAATAAGCAAAGCTGTTAGTTTAAATGAAGGATTGTCTTAACAATATTTGCTAAGGTAAACAGACTCTGGACATGAGAAAACTATGAAAATTGTTCCACAGAACAAAAATCTGGACGAACGAACAGTTTTCAAAGTTCCACGCACTCGGCCACTGGAGGTTTACATATTGAAAGCGTTGAAATTAGAACGGTAACCGGGAATTAATCCCAGACGAACTACAGGGTGTTCTCAGCTGTTTCGTCTACTCGAATACTGACGAACTTATCTCTACGAAGCTGAATAAGAAATATTTTCTATAACTATTCTAATTCTAGCTATTCTGGAGGAGAAATACAGTGTTTTACGAGTTTTAGTTTCGTGAATATTGATCTAAGGAATATACTTGCAAAGATTAAGATACTTTTCGGTGACAACGTTGATAAGGTTCTAATAACGCATTTCCCTGTACACCAAACTCATTCAGCATCAATAATTGATAATAGCGACGTTACGCACAAAATACAGTCTTGGTTTTACACAGCCTTGATTATATCTTGATAAGCCGCATTTATCCATGGGTTATACAACTAAAAAATTATCTGCTCCTTTCAACGTTTCCCTTCGGAATGATCTGTGCATGCCTTAGCTCATTTATTTACGATTTCATATGCTATATCCCTAACTTGCAGCTGTTGCGTTATTTAAAAGTGATCCCGTGTTTCAAAATGCGTCAAAGTCATTGGCCCGAGTTTGGAGAATTCACCTTTCATTGTCGATGGGAAAATTGATTAAATGCCGTCTTTATATGGTTATTAGAGAAAAATAAATCTAATATTTACAAGGCTTTATTTTAAAAAATTGAATGCATTTATCAGAGAGCTTCTACGATATTTAATAAATATTTTTACATTGTCTATTATTAAGTGTGCCTAAAAATGAGCAACATTTTTAATGAATGGAAGTCTGCGCTTCAGGAGAATAGTTCGAAAAGAATAGTTTTAGACTATTCCAACCGAGATATTTGAAATTTTAGTGAATTTTCTAGCATTTTAAGGAGTAAATATTCAAAGAGGCTAATGCTGTGGCTAACTTTCTTCAACAACCTGCTCAAAAAAGATAAACAGCCACGATACTAGTTTTTAATCAAACTTCTATTTTTGTACGATTATAGATGCTCCATATGAATTACATCGGGTGGCCCAAAATAAATCGAAATTAAAGCAACAGAATCATCCCCATGATCTGTACGGTTTATGTTCGGCTATCCGATATTGGCTAACATTTCATATGTTCTTTACTTTGGGTTCTGTTTATCTTCGGCCACCCAGTATTAATATAGCTTACGTTTTAAAAAGCTTCAACTACCCAACTTTTTAAAAAGTTCAAAGAAAGACTTCTAGTTGTTTGATCTACAACAGAATTTTGCGCGCTCTTTTTACGAAATACTTACACATAAGGTTGTTGGCTATTTGAATACGGCAAAGTACACGAGAGATCAAACTCAAACAAATTTTCACATCTGATGTAAATTTCTACAAAAATCCGATATTTTATACAGTGGATATGCTTCTGTGGAAACTAGGAAGAAAAACCATGTGAAAGGTACAGCGAATGTCGAAAAATAAGGTAGAAATTATGAGTTTCCAAGGAACCTGGAAATTTTTGAATACGTATTAGAATCAGATTTTCATTCAAATACATTTTTAATTTCATAAAATTTAAGGATTATATATTTCTCAATGAGTATGCCACTTTCAATGAAAAGTGAAACTGCAGAAAAATCAGCTTCATTGCTTGAAATACGGATGGGTAATAGGCCTTTATAGACTGGTGTGTATTTAACGCTATCGTAGATTTTATTTCAGTGGTTTCTGTGTAAATTATGGCTATGACGTATTTTCAGAGATAAAATTTCAAAAATTATCTTAAATATAACATTTTTGTTAGATGCGGTGTCTAGGAATGACTTCTTTGAACACTGATATTTTAGGAATTAAAACTTTGTCATTCGAAAAGGGACCAAAGTATATCTTAAGAGAATCTTTCTCAACCTGGTGAAATTAAAAATTTTTAAAATATGTGAATTACTCAACTGAAAGTTTTTGTAACCAAGTACACAAATTCCTTTTGTTATTCAAATTTCCTTTTTTCCCCTTTGAAAAATCATTTCTCGATTTTACTGATAAAGATGCTGTGATTGCTTATATATTGTCTGGATTTAAAGTTTAACACTGTCAGAATTTTGCATCCTTCATATAATTTACTCTTTAAAAATAACTTACAGATAAAAATGCTGCGAATAAATTTAATTGTTGAAATATTGAGCACAGAAATATTCAGCATTTTATATTCAAAGCTATGCGTTAGTTTGCGTTTGAAGCCTCAAGCCTTATAAGCTTAGATTAAAGTAAAGAATACGAGGGATATCTTCATAAGGATTTTATAAGGAAATCAGACACCTTGCACATGAAAAATCACGAAAATGCTAATAGAGCAAGCCTTTTCTCTGGGATTTCAATTCAAGCCGAAATACCAATATTCAGCTGTCCTTCCCTAGGCTGCATAGAGGCGTATAAACCTTGCAACGTGAAATATTCTAATGAAAATTATCCGTATTTTACTCAGATTCTGATTAACAAACAGTTTACGAAAATGCGTCCGTATTTTATTCAGCTTCTAATTATAAAAATGCTATCGTATCTCCAGTTACAATACATGAAATATTCGTATTTAACGTTGTAAATAATTTTAAAGCAGAGCTCGGCAATATATTTTATTCATTTTTTGTGCTTCACTTACTTTAATATAATTTTAATTCAAGAGACTACTTATACACCACTAAGTGAATTCAGCCCTCAACGTAATCAAAAACCTAACACAGGCCTTAAAATTGGTTTAATTTATATTATTTTTACACTGACGGCAAACGTTCAGCACGGACTTAATTCCTTTGAAAATTCAGGAACCAGTTTGTTCAAGAATTATTGAAGATGAAAAAAGCTTCCAACGTTAATTCATTCACTAAAATTTTGCCCCCTCTACAGACCTGCAGAAGTTAAATTTTTTCTGTAGTCTATAAAATTTTGGCAATTGATTGCGGTAAATTATTTCAGGCCTACTCATCCTTTTAGATTTTCGGGGAGTTTGAGGTAGGCAATGTTCACAAAATCAGTTTTAAACAATCACCTTCAAATTACTTTTAGCGGCTTTATCCAATGTATTATATTTTTCTGAACTAACGACTTTAACAGTGTGGTTAATCGATTTAACCACGCAAGTGGGCATTTACACAACGCTGAGGTATTGTTGCTACGAGATCTTAATCAATATTTTGCAAAATTTTCTGTATATTTTACTGGAAATAATCACCAAAGCATTTTCTTCTTGATACAGCAGCAGGGCTGAGATATATTCATTTATTTGACTACAAAAAGCACATGAGGCCGTCTGCATAAGGTAAAGGATACCTTAATAGGAATATTCTAAGGTTAGGTTAGCTCGATTGTCGAAGGCTAAGAACACGAGTGTTGTGTGTATAAGGAAGGCAGAATCCTCCACCTATAGACTTTTACGAAAGGTGCTGTGTACTTAGGATACACGTGAAAAGAATTATAAACTACAGTTAATCCATTCAACTACAACATCCAACAACTGTTTCGAAGCTTTAACAACTCTGGCGAGATACACTATGGCGATTGTTCAAACTAGTGGAGCTTACGAAAATATAAATTACTTTGTACAGGAAATAATTTCTAAACGTGTCGATGGAACTTAGTTTTAGAAGCATTTGCCTTGCAATCGATTTGAAAGCAATTAGATTCCGTTTACTCAGTTTAATGCTTTGAAAAAGGTGTTTTAAAATATTTTAAGTTTAAAACTTCTGTAGAGTAAACAATCGACGTGAAGGTAGTTCAAGAGCACTCGAAAACTCAATTTTAAGAACACGTAGACGTAGTAAAAGTAAGGACACGTTTTTCTACTACACAGTATGATTTAAAATCAGCATTAAACATTCCTCAAAGCAAGCGCTGAAATCTGGTTTTCAGAATATTTCATTTCACTTTAAACCTTTATACCATGTTCGAAAGCTTAAGCAAGGATAAACAGCATACGAATTGATTTGAGTAATATAAAAAAAAACCCAGAAATATGCAGCTTTTAATTGGGTGCTATAAAAGTCAAGTAAATTTGAAACGTTTTAACATTATTCAGTCTATTTCAACTCTAAACTGCTTTTCAGCTCTAAACTTCATGTAATTTAAAAATGTTTTTTTAAAAATGGGCATACGTAACCCAGTGTCAGTTAGCACTGATTGGTGTTAGGGTAGCAGATTAAGAGAAAACATACGAGAGCTAGTTTCATAAAGCAGCAAGAAGGAGATATCCTCGTAAAGGATTATTTAACGAAAACTCACTGGCATTTATTTTACTCGTAGGCAAATCCATGAAAGTACTCTTGTAGCCGGGATTTGAAACTGGATCAAATTACTAGTGTTCAGCGGTCTTATCCGCTCGGTCAGTGGTGAGCCACATTAATGTTGGATTTATCCTTTTACAACAGTAACATACCTCTAGGCATGTTTCAATGAAAATTCATTAGTTAAGGCAAACATGAAACTCTGGTGGCCTATTCCTGGTTTGAAATGATTTTGGATTAGCTGCTCGGAGCAAACCCACAGTAAAATATCCGATAAGCTCAGTCATCAGCTTTTTAATTAAAATCTTCGGTTAAGTTCCTACGTTTCGCACTGAAATTAAAACTTCATTTGAATTCCTTCAAAGACAAAAAATGATACCAATAGAAAACAAGATAAATGTACGATTGTACTTCTCAGTTAAAACACCATTCATTAAAGTATCTTTTTGACAGCGGATGATTTAGAACTACGTCAAAAAGCATGCATACCTCAGAGCTACAATTTACAGTAAATTATAATTACAAAGACATCTACTTTAAGTGCTCTAAACGGAGTTATAGCACTCTAAATAAAACACTATGATGTTTAAAAAAAGAAAAATACACACTCACCTCCATCTTACTATCAGGGACGGGAAGGAATTTGGTAGGCCACTCGGTATTTAAACTTTCAGGAAATTACTGTTGCCACTTTAATAAATATGAAAGCTTCATTTCAACGCACACAGAGGGAGTAGCGAAAACTATGTTTATTTTAAGGCAGGTGCCTGTAGACAATAGAACACAACTATGACCTGGGAAATTTGGGATAGCATATGAATACAAAATATTTAGTATATGGAGAACAACTATGTATTCGAGCATTAAATTTGTTCATAATCATTTCAAAAAGACGGGGATTAGTTTTAACGCAAAGTTTGAAATTGTTCTACAAAACATAGTTTCCTTTTTTAAATAAATTTTCGAAGAAACGTTTCGAAGAATAAATATTTAACAATGAGTTCTTTGTTTATAAGTGCCAAACATAAATATTTCATTGACTTAATTGATTTGACTTAATTGATTGACTTAATTGATCGAGATCAAATTTTACTGAGACATATTCTTGGATGACGTTTTAATGAACTAATATTTGTGTTAAGGAAAAATGATACAAACCTATGTTCCGTTCTTAGAATCCAATCCAAGATGTAAATCCAGTGTTCAAAGAAATTATTGCTTCTGTTATTAAAAGGTGCATTATTTTGCGAAGTAATTCCACAAACTTCGTATTCTAAAATAAATTTGTTTCTTAAACTTTTACCTGTATTGTTAAATATGTTTCGGCATACATTTCATTTTTAGAAATTAGTTATTTATTATTAATTGACATATTTATTTTATTTTTTTTCATGACCGTTCAAAAAAGGCGTTGGAGATGCACGCGTCTGAAACAGGAAATACTTAAGAGAAATTTTCACCTTTTTTTTCTGTTGTGTAATTTCATTACTCTTTGCATAAAAGCGGGAAAAATGATTTTGCCCGGAAATTAAGTCTGATACATACCTATACAGTGAGTCAAAAAAGTATTGGGGCACAATAAATTTTAAACGTTTGTTGAAAGAATGGTTGAATATTTAAGTTAAATACGTTTTTTGCAAGCCGTATCTTAAAGATAAATAAGGCACATCTTAATCCATATCTTAAGGATAATAAGATAAATTAAGGATAAATCTTAAAAGTAATGTAATGTTATATAAATATCAAATTACACACGCTTGTACACAAACGAGAAAGTAATGGTAAAGAAAGTATCGAGACATACAAATATTTTTTTTTCTTAAAGCATTAAAAAATGTTTTCATAATAATGTGCTTAAGCATCGATTTCCCGAGATTTTAACAGAGGATTGCATTCATTTTTTCCTATTTTGTGGGGAGTTCTTTTTCCAAGTTCACTTCCACTGGAAATTTTAAAATTTTAAAGTTGTCTTGCACGTGATACCAAGTACGCTCAACAGGACTGACGTCTGGACTTTACGCAGGCGTTTTGATTACACTTGGAAAATTGATATATAGTTTGCAGGTAACAGAATTATGCTCGGTATCATCGCTCTAGTGAAGTTTTTAAAGCAACAATAAGCCCATTTGTTTGAGTAGTTTGTTTCACGTTTCGATTTAAGATATTTAAATACATAAATTTATTTAATTTGTGCATAAATTTATATTATTTATAGGTTTTTCAAAGTTCCAAAAACTCTTGCAACGACTAACCATCTGGCCATCTCTATCATGTTTACCTGAAGGAGACACATCCTTCTCTTGAGGTTCACTATTAATTTTTTTTATTTTCATTTTCTTTCCGTCACTACAGAAATGTTGAATTCATTTGCATCTATACCTATAACTTAATTTCGAAAGTTTTGAGACTCTATAGGTTGCAGCAAATTGTAACCTTATTCTTGGGTTTGGTTTGTTAAGAAATAACTTTCGTCTAATTATTCCACCATGAAAATTATATTTTGATAAAAAAATCATGAAAATTTCTGATTAGCAGACTTATTAAAAACTCTTGAACTTCTAAAGTCAATTTGATTGCACAGATTTTAGGATTACAAGTAATATTTTTAACGATCCACTTTTCGTGGCATTCAATGAAATGCTTTGGACTCCTTATTCGTGTTTAGTTTTCTAACAAAGCGATCAAACTGTTTGTTTTAAGATATTTCAAAATTGTATAAAGAATAACAGATTTTCTTACCATTGAATAGTTTATCTATTTTTCTTGGGGATTTTCCTTGGTTCCAAAGACAGATTGTAAGTTTTCTCTTGTCAAAAGAAACCTCAGAATTTTTTGAGGTTTATCTTGCCTAAGCTGTATTCTTCGTAGGTTTGAAATCCTTCTTCCAGGCGTTTTACAAGAAAAGCCTGACAGATGTGGCTCTTGATCATATTTGTTACTTCATTGCCCCTATGCATTTTGATCTTAATGTCACGGTAAGATATTTAAAATAGTTCATTTATTTAGAAATGTTATTTAATGATACTCATCATAATAGATTTACTACGGTTTTAAACAGATCGAACAATAAAAAATTATTAGTTTAGGAATAATATCTGAATTTTTATTTCTGAATATTTTCAAAACTTCAAATCCTCAATACTTTTTTTAGTCACTTTACGACAATCTGCCAAAAAGTAATTGGAATGGCGAGATTTCACCTGGATTGAAATGCAAAATGTTGATTCCAAGAAAACTTGGAGAAACTGCCGCAGGGTGAGATACATTTTGTTATTCTTAATCCCGTAGTAAGCTGGTTCTATGTATGAGAAATTGGCAGTTTGTATATAATCAATCCAGAGTTTATTTCGCAACAACGTATTACTTTCAATTTATTTTAATCAATTATCTTCAAATCTGACCTAATAGGCTAATATGTAATCATCACTTATAATTGCATTTTTACATAATCATCGCATAAAACTGCATTTCGGCTCTTGAAACTGAAACCGAATTATTTTACTCAGTCCTAAAATGCCAAAAACTAAAACTTACATGCTGAACCTCCAACAGACAGATATGATAGCCAAATAACATAGTTCAACTCGTCTTTAATGTCAATCCCTTAACCATTATTACACCTGTAACAGTCGACATGATGCCAAATAAATGAGGTTTGTTAAATTGGTACAGATTTATTCCTTTCCGTCAATATATACCATGTCCATAAAAGTCTTTACCCGGCATTTGTTTTAGCAACCGATGGTCGTAGACATATACTTCCAGTTCCAAAAATGTTTAAAATGACGCAAAGATTCACATTTTTGGCAGAAATGAGCTTTATGAAAATTACAAAACTATCCCTTTGTACGTTCTTCCGGTCCTTATATTTAGGAAAATGTCATACTCATACAGTAAAATACAGAAAAATTTCATTCCCATATGGCCAAAATTGACCGAAATATTTAATTTCACAATTTGTCCTTTCTGACGTCATTTTCAATTTACGTTGAGGGTTCGGTTAACAAATAAATTAGGATAATTTGAGGTTCCTTTTCCCCCTTAAATACCATTCAGTAATACGCTTCTGTGATTCACTGGTGTTCTTATTTGTAATTTTGTTACGTTTGGTATACCAATAGAATTTTCACGGAAGCAATTTATAAGTTTTCAAAGTCTAAAATACTAACATATGCTAATATGTTCATGTAGTTTGTTTTGGTTTGTTTGATTACGTGAAAGCACTCGAGGGCTATCTGCCTGAGGAAGGAATGTCTTCATGAAAGACTTTTCAAGAGAACCCACGAAATACGAGGCTCATACCCGCTTTACACTTGGGAAAAACCTCGAAAATCCTCATGAAGTCAATCCGTTGCCTGGAACTGAACCCAGGAAAAACTATCAATGTTCAGCGATTTTTCTGCTCGGCTGCTGATGAGACACATATATTTTAGGAACTTTTCTGTCTGAGTTAATAACTTTATCAAAAATTATGGCATTTCATTTTCGAAAAAATTTTAATTAATTAGTTAACGTCAAAAAAGAAAGATTTACAGATTCTTCAAACCAATGACGCATATTTAAAGCTTGGGCTGGATTAAGTTATTTAAGTTATGGCAAAGCACGTGAGGGCTATCTACTTAAGGGATGTTTTCGTGGAGACTTTCTAAGGGAATTTTCCTGTATTCACGTTCCAAATGGGAAAAACCGCGAAAACTGCTATGCAGCCAAACCTTTCCTCGAGAGTGATTTAAAGCTTGTATTTTCCGGTCTAGTCCAAAGACATAGTTGAATCAGTTAGCTTAAAAACAGGCTGAGATTCAGATAAGGGTACAAGATAAGGGATTCAGTACTACAAAATACGAAAAAAAAAGTTTAAAGAGTTAATGAGTAACAAAAATTAACTGTTAATTCGGAAAAAGCAGAAACATAGCTGATTATATTCTTTAGATTTATCGCACTTGTCTACAATCAGGTCCAGTCCATGAATTTTACCGCGGCGAGGAGCGCAGGTTTGAGTCTGTCGTTGATATGGGCTTTCTCGGCACTTTATAGGTGAAAGTACGACTTTGTCTAATACCGTCCAAAATTTGAGTCCCGCAGGGGATGGGTGCAAGGATCTCCTAGCCTATCGCCAAACCATTCGAGAAGACTTCGACTGTTTTTGCGTTCTTTCCCTTCCCACTATCCTCCAGAAGTTGCCCTTTTGCTAGAATAAGCAGTTACTGTTGCTAACTCTTCTGATCTGAACCTCAGCCAGACCAGGTTCTCAAAATTTGTCGTGGCAAGAAGAAAGCGGTTACGCTTATCGTTGGCATAGGGCTTGGGCACGAAATACGTTACAGTATGAGTTTTGATATATCGGTTTCAATTTTTTAAGGAGAACCCTTTCGGAGAGGGTTTCTTAACCCTCTTTCTTTACCAGCAACTTCACAAAAGGACTTTCATCTCGACAGTATTTTCACTGCCGTCTGTAAAAACATTACACACTTACATATGTACATTATAGTTACATAATTCAAGTCTTCTCCAACGTTCTAATCCGATAAACGCCTTTCAAAGATGCTGCAGCCAGCAACGCTAAATGCTGTACCGATCAGGTTAAATTTAACTGCCCTTTAGCATCTTCTGTGGTTCTCTACTGCAGGAAAGTCTTGAAGTATTTTATTATAGCGACTAAATAAAAACTGCGGAAGTTTATTAGTTTTATATACTTTCACAACATGCTAAAAGAATATTAATTTGATTTTATACAGCAAGCCACTTTCAGAGATAATTCTTAAACCGGGATGAAGAAATATCGCAATCAAATTAAACCCTAAATCTCTCAATTTGCATTATCCTAATCTTGTGTTCGAATCTCGGCGAACGGGCCGGCTGCTCGGCGATTTTATGGTTATCCCTCTGTGCAATGTGTATACAAGGCATTTTTCCTTAGAAAGGCTTCCACTAAGGCTGCGTTCACACGGGAGCATAAAAGGCATAAGTGGTTTAAGCTGAGCTGCGTTGCCAAGGCAACCAGTCTGTGCTACGTCACAAAATCTGGTTTAGGGCTCTTGGCGTAAGGGTCTAACTTTTAAACTTTATGCCGATTTGGGATAAGCGTCGACCAATCAGAGCGAAGCTAAAACGAAGCGACAACAAGCAGAGCGAACGCGGGAAATCAATTGAGCGGGAAAGCTGTACACACATCCACGCATGTGCAAATTTAGCTTCTATCATTGGCCACAGCTTAGACCCCGTCTCGCAGGTGTGAACGGAACTCCCGTATTTTATGCCCTTATGACTATGTCTCTACGCCCTTTATGCCCCCGTCTGAACGCAGCCTAATGCGCCCCTTCCCTTATGGAGATAGTCCTCGAGGGCTTTGCTACAATAAAAACTAAATTGGATGAGAACATTTACCCCTAAGCCCAGAACCTAGGACTTAAATTCTTACCGACACCACCAGATTCCAACTCTTGTAGTTCTCCGATTTTCAACGAAATTGTAATTCCAGCCGAAACCTCAAATTAGATGAGCTCAGTACTTTCTTAAATATGTGAGTCATAGCATTAGCAGAAAATTCTGTAATAAACTAAGTATTTCTTTTTGTAGTTTGTAAAACTGACACCGATACTACCTACGGAATATATTCTTTACTTTTCTTCTGAACAACAACATACGGTGGAAAACTTTAAGACTTCTGCAACAATCTCTCCCCCCCATTCCATTTACTATTTCTTCAGGAAGACTATTTATATGCTGCGCTTGCCAGCTGAAAGATACTTTAAACGAATTAAACTTCCTTTGAGAGTTTTTCTTTCCAAAATGAAGAAACAAATTCTCTGACCTCAAGGAATACTGGTTAAAATATTTACTTTACTTCTGCCACCGATATTAAACCTCGTTATTATTAATATAGTCCATTTTCATTTTCTTTAGTATTTCATTTGACTTAATGATACGTTATTTTACTTATCATTCATTTATTAGTGATTAATTAATTTATTTTTATTCATCTCTTTATATAGTTTTTTATATTAATTGTTCATTTTTTATCTTTCATTTACTTTTATTTTATTATTGATTTATTTTTCGCCGTTAATGACTACCTTCGAGTGATTTCGTTTGGTTTGGTTTAGTTTATTATGGCAAAGCAAGCTAGGACTACTGGCTCAGAGGAGAGATGCCTCCGTAGAGGACTTTTAAGCGAAATTGGCTCGTGTATACATTACACATGGGGGAAAGCCTTGAAAACGCCCATGCAGGCAGCGCGTTTGCCTAGATTCGAACCGGGTCAGAACTACCAATGTTCAGTGATTTTACCGCTCGGCCGCTGGTGGGCCATATGACGGCCTTTGATATGGCGTCAACACTTCTAACTTTAGATATTTAGACCTGGCTTACCTTTAAACTTCTCTTTATTTTTCTTATTCATATCAGGCCCTACTAGTGGCGAGTGGATAGAACCGCTGAAAACTAGCAGTTCTATCTTGTTTTGGTGTGATTCTAGGCGAACCGGTTAGCTCCATACATGGTTTTTTTCACGTGTAACGTGAATACGTGCCAGTTTCTCTCAGAAACCCTTTTACGAAAACATACCTCTACATAACCCGATAGCCCTTGAGACTTTACTATATTCATATAACGTAACCTAACCTTACTCAATTCATATAACATTCAGCTACTCCCTTGACGGATCTGTGTTTTAAAACTCTCGTGTTTTTCTTTGCTTGAGGAAAATTCTAGACTGGATAGCTCTTCTCTACAGCGCATCACCAATGGACGTGTGGGTTAAGACTGATACGTACTGGTAAGCTGCCCAACCGTGACAGTGATTATCAACGCTGACTGCCCTTCCGAAGGGCCCGTGTTCGAATCCCGGAGAAGGCATGGATGTTTCTAAATATATACTGTTTGAATGCTGACTGCAAGGTTGTTATTCGTGCTTTTCCTGGTGTGTAAAGTGAATGCAAGCCAGTTTCCATTCGAAAATTCTGCCCGAAAGTCTCGAAAGCAGCCGACCCTTTAGGCAGATAGCTCTCATGTGCTGTGCTATATTCAAATAACCAAATGAGGTTGTTGAATGACTTGTAAGGTATTTCTTCCGCCTTCTTCGCATGCTTTCGTGGCGTAGTGGTCAACACACTCGACGCGTAACCGAGAGGTCTGTGGTTCGATTCCCGGCGAAGGCGTTGCTCATTTTTCATTCTTCTGCCTTCAAAAATATACCAATTATTCTACAAGTGGCTCCCGAAATAAAAGGGGATGGATGATGATTCTCCATCACCATTATTTGGCGATTGGGGCCCCTAATCCGCAGTCGCCCTTTAAA
Organism: Stegodyphus mimosarum; assembly: GCA_000611955.2. Taxonomy (NCBI): domain Eukaryota; kingdom Metazoa; phylum Arthropoda; class Arachnida; order Araneae; family Eresidae; genus Stegodyphus; species Stegodyphus mimosarum. The sequence goes on from KK122533.1 coordinate 816,250, forward strand.
GGGGGGGAGTATATAAGATATTTCTCCCGCCTTCTTTGTATGCCTTCGTAGTGTAGTAGTCAGCTCACTCGACGCGTAACCGAGAGGTCCGCGGTTCGATTCCCGGCGAAGGCGTTGCTCATTTTTCATTCTTCTGCTTTCAAAAATATCCTTGTGACTCTATAGACTTATGAGAAGAATTTTCTTTCAACTTCTTAGCAGAAATTTGTTACTGAAACAAAAGCAATTTTGCTGGATTCGATATGGAGTTGATCTACTTTTTTTTCTTCCCCGGATGGAGGGCCCACGCCGTCCACAGACGTTGGCCACTACTGAGGCCGAAAACGGTAGTCACTTTATTATCGAGGCACCCAACAGGTGAGCCACCCTTGCCTCCTGTGAGGGTACAGACAAATACACTCATGCCTTCCTCGGGATTCGTACCCGGACCCTTCAGTACGGCAGTCAGTGTCAGCAACCACTTTCCCGTCTGATTGTCACTGATTACCTATTTTATATCTCACAATTTATTCTGGAAGCAAAGAAAGGGAGTGAACATTTTAAAAATTGTAGTTTGTTTAAGAAAATTTTATAAAGAAGTTATTGTACTTAAACCAGTCTGAACGTAAAAGTTATTCTTTTTAATATACCAATAATGACTCGCATAAGACTACGAAACTCTAATATCTGAAATTAGAAGTCGTGAAATAAAAAAAAATATTATTTATTTGATTACAATAATGCCTTTTGTTTTCTTTAAAAACACATTGAATGCAACGGAAAAAAAGGGACTAAGTGTAATAATAAATCCTTGACATGAATTACAGTAATATTATAATTTGTCTTTCCTTTCGGGAACATAGTGCGTTACTAACTTTCCTTTCTTATTGTTCTGGTTTTGCCTCGCCTATTTAACACGACAAATAAGAATTCTAACCAATGATGTGACAAACAATACTAACGATGCTTACTTATGATTTTTAATAGCTTTCCTCCTTTAAATTGAGATGGTCATTAGTAAAAAGACGGAAAACGCTTTCTACCTTTCGTTTCGATTACGCATTCGGAGGAGAGCCGAGGCTGCTAACCAAGCATTTCCTCAGCGTGTGTTGTATCACTGAGTTTACTTTCAAGTTTCGTGCTACCTCCTTTTCATAACTTCTCGGTGAGTAGTATTTTTTCACTTTAACTTCAATTTGTTATATATAGCAACTTGGAATCACTTTAAATGGTACATTGGATTTTAAAAACTCCCCCTTTAATGCTATTACTTTCAATAACTTCTATATAAACTAGGATTCCTCGATTACGTTTGATTTTTTCTTTACTGTATTTCCCATAAATTTGTCTGGAAGATTCACTGGTTATCGAGGTGACAATGTAGAGACATTAGGTTATTACGAAGCAGGAGACAGGAAAAATGTGCAACGCCTTCGCCGGGAAACGAACCACGGACCTTTCGGTTACGCGTCGAGCATGCAGACCACTACACCACGAAGGCATGCGAAGAAGGCGGGAGAAATACCTTATATACTCCCCCTTGTAAAGCGCGACTGGGGTTTTGGGGACCCAATCGCCAAATCGCGGTGGTGGAGAATCATCATCCATCACCTTTTTAGTTCGGGCGCCAGTGTAAAGGGTATTTAGCAGGAAAGAGGAAAAATGAGCAACGCCTTCGCCGGAAATCGAACCACGGACCTCTCGGTTACGCGTGGAGCATGCAGACCACTACACCACGAAGGCATGAGAAGAAGGCGGGAGAAAATACCTTATAACAAGAAGGATTGTATATATCAATACATTTAAAAATTAAGGATTCAAAGGGGACAATGCAAGTCTGGAAAAATATATTTCTCTCACACGACAAAATAAATTTGCTTGTTTAAAGAATAATCAAACAAACTTCTTTCAATAAAGAATCCAAAGATTCTTATTTAAAATTTTAATGTCTGAAATCGAAAAAAGGCTTTTTCACTTAGGTAATAATTTCTTTTAAAATGAAAGTTATTAGTATCTTTATTCCCCAGGCTGATTTTCAGTATTTTAATAAATACACACACAGCAGGTTTATCTCTGTTGCGATAAAACTTTATGGAATGGCTTGTAGTGAATGCATTGCATCAGAAGTGGACAAACTTCGGTTTATTTTTTGGACTTACAAATGCGGTTTGTGTTATAACAAGGCATAAGTCATATTATGTTAATTACGTTTTTCCGACTTATTGCCAGGGCGATGCTATTTTTAAGACGAAAAGCAGACAATCGAAAAGACAAATATGTTAGCAATACTCTGTGTTGTTGTTCTCATGTCCATGGATTAGCAGTGAGAAAATGATATGATTTAAAACATGTACTATCCATGGAAAAAGGGATACACTTGCTTTCGAAGAGGTTGGACTTCTGCCTGTTGGCTCACGGAAGGCATTTTATTTCCCTTCTAGCACCCAAAGGAAAATCCAGTGGAAGTATTCTCCGATCCGCCACCTTAGTACGCACTCTCTAGGCTCCCCCGAGAGAAAATAGATACTCTGCATGAGATACCCGAGATACTCTACCTAAATGATACATATCGAATCTTGCTGAAATCCATTACAAATGCATATACAGTTTGCTGTTAAAGTAAGTCAAGTAAGTAAGTAGGGATGATATTAAAAATAAGCTATCGAACTTTATTGTTTGAATTGAAAAATCAAAAGAATGTAGTTTGTTAATGACACTGGTAGCTGAGAATCGAGTTTTGATAATGAAGTATATATGAAACCTTATTGAAGAGGTAAATTGTATTTGCCAACTTTTGATATCTTGTTTACAATCAACGCTTTTGTAAAAGTAAAAATTTGCAGTTTAACATTAAATGCGACAATATATTAAAAGTTTTACTTAAAAGAAATCTGAAATGAATGATTAAATTAATACACGCTAAGTAAAAATAAGTTGTAGAGCGTTGAGATCTCATCATTCTCTGTTTAAATTATATAAATGCAGAATTTAACGCTTTCTTAAAATCTGAATGCAGTTACCGTATTCTCTTTTTATTGCACTTTTCACTGCATAAGAGTTGATAAGTAATTTTAAAAGTTCATTACCATATATCTTGTTTTAGTATGAGACTTTTCTACTACCATCTTAAAACTAACTTGAGAAGAACAAATAAATGTATCTTAATGTCGCATTGTCTAAAGGTTTACCTTGAACTCCATTTAATAGTTTTGTCCTTGCATGCATTTCCTTCAAGAGAACTGTTTACATAAACACCCATCATCATAATTAAGTAATAAAGGTGAATACTGTATTGAGGAAGTCAGAACATTGGGTATATTTTCTTTGCTTTGATTATGCTATGTCTTCCTCCTAAACTCGCAATAAGAATACTCGTTCCTTTAAATTGGATTACAGATAGCTGCAATCCAATTTAAAGAGTATCTGACACTGTTTTGTACAAAGTAATTTTTATTTTCGTATTTTGTGACTTGTTTCGTTTAATGTATACCGATAAACGTACTATCAAATGAGCTAAAATTCCGAACAAAATGATATATGATTTAAAAAATATTAAATTTAATTTTTAAGTTTAAATGCATTCTTTAAGGACAGTTTTAATATTTAAGAGCAAAATGGCTTAGAAATTTTTTACAAATAATCTCGTAATTATTGAAGTGTTTTAGAAAAGGGATTGGCAACGTTGGACTGCTCGCCGCTAAATAGTGATGCAGCACATGGGTTATTTTTTTCAGGCTACAGACACTCAACACATGCTCTATTTTTTGTCCTGACAATAAATTTTCATAGAAACTCCGGCATCCCCTTTCCATGCTGCTAAAACATTTCTATAACCACTATCTCGTTTTTAAATACCTAATACCTTTCTGTGAATTTAAAATTGCGTATACAAGTCCATTGTTTTTCTCTTCGATGTGTGGATGTCAATTGTAGCAATTCATTTACGTTATGTCTCCATGCAATTAATACGTAAAATACTTTATTTATTTCATATAGCAGTTTTATTCCACCGTTATTGGTTGATTACGTCAATGAATATTAACGAAGAACTGTTATTTACAAAATGAATAAAGCTGACTTTGATGTGATGATATGATTACATAACGTAATTAATAAATAAGTGTGCATATATTTCTTTGTAACATGATCTAACGAAATCAGCGACCAGCTATGAAGAAAGAAGAGCCTGTTGCATGCGTGGGGGTTTATTATAGATTGAACGCGTACAGAAATGAAGACGACTTAATAAAATTTATTTTACAAAAAAGCATTTCACAGTTCTGGAACTTTTCACAAAAACAATCGTACAGCTCTTCACAGCATAACAGAGTATAATCAGTACATACACTTCAAACTACTAATAACGTTATATACAATGTTATATGCAAAGCGCATCTAAAGAGCGAAGCTTACGCGGAGATATCTCGGTAATCCGAACTAACGCTGAACTAAACAACTACCACGAAACTGGTGCTCTCCTCGGTCTTACATAGTTTTCCACCAACAGTCAAGGAGTATCTAGTAATTACTGGAAGGCATAAGAGGGCGGATACGGTTACAGCTACATATGGATTCACTTACATTTATTAAATTACAATAGCCATTACAGTTATACAGGGGGCGGACCAAAATGTCGCCAAACAGTAAATTTGAGAACGTTTGACAATTTCTCGTCAAATTAGTTGTCAAAACCATCGCCAATTTGGCGATATCTCACCAATTTGAGATTAAAATAATGTTTCATAAAATCAAATGCCTTTTTATTTTGTATCAAATACAACAAACACCACCCGGACACATTGACTGTCTACGAGCGACTGCTTACCAGACGACCTTGCCACTCACACGCTGTCGCGCATGCGCTCGGAGCTTTTGACACCGCCGAAATTTCTTTAATTTTAACACGTTACTATATGCATACACTTTCTCCAATTATGTTGGCTAATGAGCTCTTTCATCCATCTAATGGTGCATTTAAATTGATTATAACAATTATAGTTTCGAAGATATGAGCATTCACGCACGCCTCAAATAGCTTCTTAATGTCTTAATTTTTGCTTTCCCATCACACGATTACGAGGAACATAATCTTAAGTTACAAAATTATAAATTATTAATAGTAGTGTGAATTTAATGAAAAGTGCGCATGTAAGGTAAAAAAAAAGTAACTCAAAATTGTAAATTAAATTATCAATAATCCCGTTATTCCTAATATTAATTTGGGTAGCTCATCTTTCTTTTTTAAATTGTTTATAATAAATTTTTCTAAGTTTCATATTTTCAAATTAATCCATTTCATGCTTACTTGAGTAATTCTGCAATGCGGATAGCTCTTATACCACCAAGTTGATAAAATTTTGTCTTGTAAATATCACTGTTGCTATACAAGCAGCTCTTTTTTTCCTACTTCACCCTGCTGCTGGCAATGCATAGTTTGCGACCTCGGTTCGTCCTTTATCTAAAAAGATGTAAGCCGCTCAGAATTGTGAGGTGCATATCGCACTCATAATAATGGTGAAAGAAATGCAATTTTATGTGGAAATTACAGCCACACCTGTCTTCAAGTGTCATCCTTCAAGCCAAGCAGTAAAGCCAAGTTATTACAACGCAAAGGACATCGCCAATAAATTGCAGCTATTCCCAAATCATTCTGTTACGTGTATATATATTATATATACATATATAATGCAGCTTAAATAAAACGTAGAGAATTCGATTATTTAGACTTAATTCGATTAAGAATTTATCATTTGATTGTAAAGACTTTCATTAAAAAGACAAACTGAAATGTTCGTAAGGCGGAAACTTGGTGCGAATGTTTTCCTGATTTTGTTTATTTCATCTACAGGAATTTAATTGTTAAGGTTGACTCAATAGTTTTCTTTCTGAAGCTGTAGAGTCAATTGCAACATTTTGTTAATATCTGCTTAAAGTTTACTTAAGTGCAAGTTACGATTTTACTGAAAAACTACAGAAGTGTTTTCAATAAAAACAATTTAAATTATGGAAAATAATGCAATGTACAAAAAAAGGCACATATGCGTTTTCTCATTTAGATGTAAATAATGTTAAAAAGTTTCACTGCTAAATCAGTGTGGATGGGAAATTGAAGTTATACAAGTCTAACTATATTTGGCGATTTTTTGGAGACTCTATTTTGGAGATTTAATGAAATTATAAACTTTCATCGATGATCGAAATTCCTAAATCTGACAATTTATTTTGCATTTTCTATAGAATATTAGCAGCTAATTCTTTTACTAGTATGTATTTTTGATAGCAGATTTGGATATTTTCTTTTTTGAGAAAAACTGAGAGTTTATGGTTGGAAGACCTTCCTTGTAAAACGTACAGGCGAGTTATGTCTCCGTATATGAAATAAAGCTCTCAATTTATTAAATGCACGGTTTACTTCGGCTAGTAAAATGGCTAATGTTGGCTGAGTACTGTAACAGAACTGGGCGAGATAATAATATTACAGCGAGAGTGTCTGCCAGCAACTCTCTGTAAATTTTAAAAAACTCCGACTTAAACACTCTTAACTCAGTTACATCCTGGTGAGAGCTAACGAAAGGAAGAAGTGAAAGTAAAGTTCCAAATCATAAGAAAACAGGATACGGACCATTAAACATACAACAAATTCCTGAAAATATTATTTCGGAACAGTGAATGCTTTCAGCAAAAACAGAAATGTCTGACAAGCTTAACCACTATTCAAGAAAATGTTATCAATTTTCTTCTGTTTAGACGAAACGAATACATTATTTTATTTACCAAGTAGAGACAATTATCTTCTAGTATTGTCTTCGAACTTATCGAGAAATTAAAACTCTCTAGAATCAGGGGACTTGAAACAGCCCAAAGAACATAACTTGGTTAAAGGTAAATTTTATTGAAGACCAGTTTGCTTCATTAAATGAGTAAATGAGTAGTGAGAGACGAGATCGATGTCCTGTAAATGAAAATTTTATTGCTTCAGTAAACAACTACGCGAAATTTCTACTGTGTTGTCATTTTTTTTTCTAGTGACGAGCACTAGCCATTACAGGCGTTGGTCACTACTAAGGCTGGAATCGGTGGTCATTTTATTATGGAGAGCACCTAATAGGTGGACCATCGTTGCCTCCTATGAAGGAACAGACTATTTACATCCATGCCTTCTCCGGGATTCGAACCCGGGCCGTTCGGTACGGCAGTCAAATCATTAACCACTTTTCCGTCTAGGCGGCCTGTTGTCAGAATATAAGTTTCAGAAATTGTTTGTTGGTTTTAAGTTTATTAAACGGAAAAAATCGGGTTTAAGCTAAGTTAAACTTTTATGATTAAGTAAGTTTATACGATTGAATTAACTATTTTATCCGTAGCTAGAATTTCTAAAGAAACATAGTAGTACAAAGAGAGCAGGAGAAACCTTTACAATACTACCTTTCAGCGCGATTCATACAAAATCATTTATAACATATTAGGCAGCTATGAATTATACTGCGCTACACAAAAAACGCAGACGAGTTATATTGCACTATAGTTACATTTAGAAAGCTTTACATGTATTGAAGGTTTTAACAGCGGTGGCAGCAAAATGATTGGAAATCCCCAACATCTACATGAGAGGTT
>KK122533.1:823890-835228 GCA_000611955.2 Stegodyphus mimosarum
CCCCCCAAGAAAAATCGCTCGGTTACACACAGAGTTGATAACATAGTATACAATTTTGTCATGATTTCAATGATAACATTGACAACATAATCCCTTGATTATATTTCGTTGTAGTATGATATAATTTATGATCAGGGAAGTTGATTATAGAGTATATTTCTCAATTAAAGGTATGCGAAGTTGAATTTAGCTGTAATTATGAATTTTGAATTAGAATTTAAAACAAAATCGCTGCTCACGTAGATATCATTTCATGGTTAAAATATGTGCATATTATTTCACTTCCTGCAGGAAGTCGAAGGTCTTGGATAGAAAAACTTTCATGAGAAACCTTGAGTAAATTCTCACGAAAGCGAAGCTGAAGGCGCTTACCGCTTCGTTGCAATTAGAAAGACAGATACAAAGGTAAATTGACAGGCAGATGCAGAACAATGAATCGATTCTGTGTTGCGTTCCTTAAGTTGTAAAACTGAAGGACAATTTTCATTAATTTGCTTAAATGTATTATGTAATAAACATGTAGGGGATATTTATGCCTGTAGAACTAGAAATAAAAAAAAGTTCTTTAAATTAAATATTTGCATAAAACGTATTACTTAATTCTTCATTAAGAAGTGACACTTCTTGAAAAGAAAGATTAAAAGAATTTTACAGTTGCAGATTATCTGTGGCAATAATTAACATCCGAAAAGCTCTCGTCTAAACTAATTTTTCACATCATCTGTAAAGTCATGAGGTTATTGGGAAGCTTGAAATGCGAAAAATGAGCAATGCCCTCGCTGGGACTCGAACCATGGACCTCTCGAATACGCGTCAAGCGTGCTGACCGCTACACCACGAAGGCATGCAAAGAAGGTGGGAAAAATACCTTATACATCAACTAGTACAAAGCCAAAGTTTTAGCACGATTACTCATGCTACCTTTGGAATTGTCTGCCATTGCTAGAAATACGGAATTGTAACTCATACTAAAGTGGATCTTAAAATGGCATCTATGGGAACAAAGATAATTTTTTTATCCCTACAATAAGTCTCTAACCAATGTGCCTTACAATGGAAGAGATATTTCTGAAAAGTGAAAGGAACGTCTTAATAATCCTATATTTTCTTTGACCGGAACTAACAGCGAGAAGTCTTCAGAATGAATCTGCTATGTCCAGTGACTAGTAGTTAGCCATTGAGGATAGAATATTCTTAAAGACTATTTGGAAAATCTTTGACAATTTGCTAACTTTACGTAAACACAAGCAGGATGGAAAGCGTTTATGTTAGAGGCTACAATACATTTCACACTTCTACATTAGCATCTCCTAGCTCAGCTGTTTGCATATTTTTCCTTGCATATTTGTTTGTGCATATTTTTCCTTCACTTTTTTTCATGCATAAACAAAGACTTTTGAAACACTCTGCCTCCCTTTCAAGGGGACTGTTCAAAGAGTGTTGGCACTTCCTTGCACTGGTTTATATCCTAACCTATTTTATTACGAAAAGAGCGTGACACTGTTGACATATTATATGTTCTTCAGGAAAATCTTGTGCATGTCAGTTACGTGCATCTTCTATTATGTTCAAAGTAAAGTAACAATTTTATGTTTAAAACATACACACATACTCACTCACACACACGCGCACGCACACACACACATACACAAAGATTTGGTAGATATAAAACTGAAGAAACGTCCAATCTTCGATTTTATATGCGCACTGGGAAAGAAATGTATTACCTTCTTTTATTTTCTAATACATTTTTATGTTAATTTTGAGTTGTATAAATAATTATTATCTGAATATTTTAGTACCCTTTCAATGATTTTATGCTTAACTAATACTCAATATTAAATTTAAGGTTTTCTGCGAAATATATAATTTGCGTATAACTATGAGATATTGATGTGACTCATTTAATTTTCTTTCTACTGGTCAAGCAATACAAAAACTTCCACTTAGAATGTTTCTCTTATTACTTACAAAAGCAAGTAAGGTAATAAGTGATTGATTAAAAATTAATACTATCTAGCTTTTAAACACATCTATTTTTAGAATAACTGTTATATGTTTTACTTGCTTAGTAACACATTTTATAATTTTTATAATGATATTTGTGCTTATGATAAAATGTTTTATATGAATGGGTTTTCAAAGCATCATACAAAATCTTATAATTTTATATAAGGGCTTTCTCTTGTTCTTTGTATGCAAGGGAATTTAAAGCTTCCCCAAATCATGTAGTTTCGCATTAGTGAAATATTACGTATACATTTGTAAAATATTTTCTCCCTTTTGCCTGCCTTCATGGCACACTATAAACCTTTGTTAAATGCGGACTTGTGAAACGTGATTTCGCATATACATGCTATCTTTTAATTGATTACATTTAGTTTATTCACCGCTAGCATTTCATTTATACGGGGTTTAGTGTTCCTGCATCAACAGTAAGTGCTTTGTTGGCATAACTAAGCAAGAAGTTATCAACAAATTTAAAGGATTTCCATCGACTGAAAATGAAGACAAAATAACTCGTACATATTGCAAAAGCAATTAGTGGCGATGGATTTTCAGATATGAAATAAAGAGAAATCAAAGAATTATTTCAGGAATGAGAAGTGAAGAATTGATGATCTTATAACACCAGCGGACAGTGAAAGCAGTGACAATGAAGAAGAAGATAAGACACCTTTAAAAGAAATTAAACGAATTGGTACAAAAGATAGGAGAACTAACTGATGTTGCAATGGAGATTGACTCAGATGAGGAAAGAAGAAGGGGCTTAATGAGAGGTACTTAAAAATTCTTCACTTCTTACCACCAAACCTTTATCTTTGTTTATTGTCCCAAACAAAAATCCCCAGCTCTTAAAAAATGTCGTGTATTTACTAAGCTGTAAAATTTTTTTTTCATTTAATAGTTTTTAATGTTTTTCTTTTAATTACAGCAATATTTAGGCTTGTATAAATTATACATACTCTCTTAATCTGAATTATACCAAATGCAGTTTTCACAAAGAAAGCTAACATTGTGGAACGAAATTATGTATTAATGCAGCAGTTTACAAACTTTTCCGAGTCACACCGCCTTTTGTCAATTAAAAGTTTTCCGTGACACCCTACCCTAAGTAAAAGTATGACTAATCGTAAGTAACAGATAAAAATTAATAAAACTAGTGTATCTTCATTAAACTTTTTTTCATTTTATTTTCATTAAATTAATGATTAATGTTATGGATGAGCCTGCAAATCACTGTACAATTTCTCAAATCATAGAATTAAACTGAACATGGCTACTCCCATTTCCTTTTACACATTGATTTTTGCTGTATACTTGCTTTTTATTATAGCGACCGCTGAAACCCCAGCTTCATACAAACACCACATCAAATGGGGAATTAAAATCCGCTAAACCGCTAAGTCCGCTTAGAATGGGATATTCATCTTTTATTGAAATCAAAAATTATGTCAATTCCATACTGCCAAATTTTGCTTTCAAACCGTTGTCAGAAAACAACCCGATAAGATTCTGTTCTTCCGCAGAATTAAATTCAGATGGAGCACCAATGTTAAATGGATCTTCAGTCCATGCAAACCTATCGAAATTTTCATTCTAAAAATATTTCTCAAACCAGATAATTAGCTGTTATAAGTGCCCTTCAAACATGGCTTTTATTTTTCAATTTCAATTTATCTTGAGAAAGATTAATTTTATATGACATCAAAAATTGCTGCAATATTAAAAAACAATCTTCGCCTGCGTCTTCGTTCAATTTTCTTTTCCATAGTTTTTGTGTTTTTTCTGCTGATTTCAAAAGGTGTGTGCTTTTTCCCTGAAGAGGAATTCAGCTTATTAAGAGGATCCTCTTATTATCCTTGCAAAGGAATTCGGCTCAATTAAGGAAATTCAGCTTTACAAAATATCGCATTAGTAAAATGGGCATCGACAAAATCTTCTGCATCTTTGTATCCTTCCTCTTCACGAAAAACAGAAAAATCTTGCAGTAATTCAAAGGTACATGATAAAACATTACCATGAGAGAGCCATTGTGCACTGCTATACTACAACAAAGACGAGTGTTTGGCTCTTATGTCTTCAAACAGTTTTTTTTAAAAAAACCTTGTTTTCAATGGACGAGATTTTATAAAATTTAACACATACACCACACGTTCTAACACCTGATTCAGTGCAGGATTTCAGATGCTTTGATGCAAGCGCTTCTCTATGAATAATGCAATGGGTCCACAGTGCATTTGGTGATTTGATTCGAATAAATGCCTGTAATCTAGCCAGACACGGAGCGAGCTCCATCACCAACGCACTTAGGCAAATTCAAATTAATTTCATATATGAATGTATCAAGAATCTTGAACAAATCCTGAGCCTTCGTTCCTGTAGTGATATTTTTACAAAACAGATCTTTATTAGTATTATCATCTACAAACCGTACATAGCATATCAAATGTGCATGCTTGTTATTATTTGTAGCCTGATCTAGCTCCAACCCAAATCCCACGCCTCTCATTTTTTTTCAATTAATGGATTGTTGACATCCTCCATCATATGATGTATTCTCCGAATAATTGTATTGTCGGACAGAGAAACGTTTAAAAGTAGCTTGCAAGCAGACTCGCCAACCATGATGTTCACCATATCTACAGCAGCCTGTGAGTAAGTTCTTCGGAGATGGTATGAGGGTTCTTACATTTTGCGATTCTGTAAGCCACCTTATAAGGTGTTAACAAAGTGTTGTTTGGTATTGATGGAGTCTTAAATTCTTTTTTTGTGTCGTTTCAGTTCTTATAACTTCCTGCCAAAAAATCATAAGTTCTGCCAACCATGCTGTGGTGATTAGCTTCTCAATGGCGATTTACTAATTTACTTCACACACAATACACATAGTGGTCTCTCTTCACCTTTCATTGCTATTGACATGAAACCAAACTCTAAATAACTTTCATCATATTTACTACACTTCCGTTTCTTGACCGTCGTACCATTGGTTGAAGACATACTTTCTTTACATGAGCTATTACGTTTATTGCTGTTCAAAAATCAATCCATCATCAAAGCTACAAAAGCAAAAAATCACAAAACTAGTTATCAAAGACAACAAACAAGAAGTAATATAATACTGACTACACCACATGAATTAATTTATATCAATATTTATTTCTAAGAAGCGCTGAATTTAACTTCACTAGAATTAGCTTATAAACGGACTGACTGAAGCGAGCCGGCAACGCTTGCTTACATGCTTACCGCAAGATCATCTAGAACAGTCAAAATCTGTCGCGAAGGGTGTACGCACTACGACGTGTCTATACGAGTGTTCAACTAAAGTTGAGAACACTGGATGTAGCAGAAAGTGTATGCGTCTTTCGTAGAATATAATTCTATATATCTATTGTCATATTGCAAAAACCACGCTTTGAAACATAAATATTGTTCAGCAAAGAGAACGTAATGAATAAAAAATCCGTGAGACGATAGATTATGTTACATTCAGCTCTTTATTTAAAAATTTGCTAATATCATACCGATTATTTGATGACTAATAGAAAAACATCCCCTTTTTTGACATTGTTGGTGAAAATGCAAATTCCAGCAGCCACGACTTCATCCCACTCTCACAATCAGAAAAGCAATTAAAGCATTCATTCACTTACCGGGAGGAGATGAAAGCAATTGTTAGGACATGTGCATCATCTTTGACACATATGTATAATTTCAAAACCTGATAAGGCTGGAAAACCAATACGCAGTTTCGCTTTGATTATGGTAGTGAATGTTTTTGTAGAATTACGGGAGCATTTTTCTAATAAATTAGGTAATGAAATTGTTACTTTTGCTGCTGATTTGACAGATGTTTTCGTGATAAGCATAAATCGCACGAAATCCGATCTGGGAGAAAACGGTGGAATCTCGACTCCGGGGAAAAAAACGAACTCTGAAAGTCGGTACAGCAAACCCGAATAAAATGATATAATGAGCTAGCTAACGTTAGCAACAATACGAAGAAAAGTTCGCAGCTTCGTTTTACAAAATGACCCATGAAAAGGTCGTTTTAACCATGTACGTATTCTTAGGTTAGACTGTCGTGAGATATACGACGATCTTATGACAAGATCGCGAAGAAGCAACGTTGCAGTTTCCCATTCTCAAGAATATGCTGCGCAACCGTCTTTACTTTTGCACAGGGTCAAGTAAAAACTGACCATACAAAAAGAATCTGGATATTTTTAGCTTCAAACATTGTGTTTTGTCTAGTTAGGCCAAATGCATTAGTTCAATTGATTTTGAAGCTTTTACAATACTTCGAGCGCTCCTGTGAAGAGGACGCTGTTCCCCGAGGAACCGCAGCGTCCAGTTTGGGAACCACTGTATTAATGTATTTATGAAGTACCGCTGCTTTCAGCAAGAATTTACTGTAACTGGAAAGCACATCTTGCTAACAGTCCGAAAGACCAAATTTGGAGTCCTGACGAGGGTACTGCAGATTTCTCATGTCTTGTACTCTAAAAAAAAGTGCCTATTGATCTCTAACTAGAACTAAAAAGATAGCAGACGATAGTTCGTTACCGCCAGGATTTGGAAACTGGGTCTCTTCATCCTCAGTCACCCTTTAAGTGGGGGAGAAGCCAAGGTATTTTCTCCCTCCTTAACGAGTGGTTTCGGGGTGCAACTGGAAAACACAACCGGCTAGCAATCGGAAATTCCGGAGTTCGAATCCTGGAGAAGGAATCCTGGAATATCCAATGCATTAAATTTTATTATGCGATAGGTCAATTTTTAAGGAAAATATTCTGTATTTAATTAATATTTTGGTGATAATGTGAATATTGCGTTTAAAAAAATTCAAAATTGAAAATCTCTGCTTTATGATATTTTATGAATAACAGGCTTATTTGAAATTTTAATATCACTGACAAAGGTCTTCTTTTAGAAAAAAACTAAAACATTCAGTAATTTGCTATGATGTCTCTCATTTGTTGCTTTTATAGTTTTAAATGTCTAATCAGGCAAAGTTTAAATGTATAACCAGACTCTTATTTGTTTTCAGACATTAAAAATGTCACAAATTAGGCTTTATGACTAACCTCGGTTTCTGAGGAGGGTTAAGGTAAAGGATGTCTTTCTTTCTTCCTCCAGCTTTGAAAACAAACCACATTTTTGTTAGGTAATTATTTAATTGAAAGTCCATAACGCAGGTCTTCATTTGACTCCCTTCGAGGAAGACATTCTACGAGGAATTTGCTCGTCATTTAAACCGATTTCTGGATAAAACGTTCAAGAGTATTCTGAATTTTCAGCTATTGACATTTCGTTTACTAGACGTTTACATTTATTCTTCGACTTTGAAACCATAAATAACTAGAAAAAGAATGCAACAATTAGTTGAGAAAATGAAGGAATTTGAAGAATAAAGGTTACTTAAGGAAATGAAGAAACGATCAACAAATGTTTCACTTTTCGTTGTAATTTGTCACGATATTTTATAAGCAAGGGAATAATACGTAACTTTCGACTGAAATTATTATTAATGCGAAATTATTATAATGTGAAAACGACAAACATAAAACACCGTTATGTGAACGCATCAGTAAGATGAACAAGGAATTTCAGAGGCTTTCCGAACCCCTCCTTTCTTACTTATTGGCAATTCAACAGTGAACTTATTACATTACTTCATAATACATTTTATTGTTGACTGGTTTCTATCAAAGACACCAAAGCTGATTTTTAAAGCCATGAGTGACAAGTTTCAATGTTTAGCGCATAACAAATCACATACATTCCGACAAATTTATAAAAGGTTATTATTAAACCTACGAGCTACGTTAATTTTCAGACTGGAAGTTTTAAACATACAGTGAAAATGAATGCAAAATTTATATATTTCAAAAGAAATAGTTTTCAAACAATTCAAATTTCAAAGCTTTTTTTTCTTTAGATAAGGTTTTCAGAGATGTAATATGAAAAATGTTTATTATGTATATTATACATAATGTCAGGATGCGGCAAGTTAGAATTATCAGCACTTTCTTAAACTATGATTACATAAAACTGTAGATTTATAATTTTAATGTTTTCAAAAGCTTATTACAAATCAGGATTTATACCAAAATGTAATTTCTTGATAGTATATGATGTACCAAGGTTTGCTCTTCCCAAACGGAAGCCTTTGACATCATTAAATTTATCTGACGTCCACTGGCTCATTGACTATTTCAATTCAACTGTCATCGTTTCTCCAAGTTTTGTAAGGGAAATGACATCACTGAACTCGAGCTGAACCTTACTTTTTGTGCATCACCGCAATAGTAAGTAAACAAATAAACATAATAATTGGAGATTTAGTTTTTTTTTGCAAAATTTAATATTCCCTAATATTATTCCGTGTGTTATTGCGAAAAAATTCCTAAACTTTTAAGTAACACTAACATTAGAAGTCTTTAAACAAAGAGTTTGGTTTCGTAATGTTGTATTTAGTGAGAACAGAAATAAGTCGATAGTCAGTTTTTTTCATATTTGGAAAATTTTCAAGGAGGGTTTCATTTAATATTAAGGGTAAATGTTAATATTAACGTTATTTTCATGGTTATTTAAAGTAATAATTACATCATCAATTAATATAAATGCATATTCGAAGCTAAATTAAATTGAAAATCATTGTACTTTTATTTAACTTTAATGAAGAAATGAGCAATGATAAGCGTGTCAGCTGTTTTAATAGTTTAAGTTTTGGTGCTAGCCCAAATTATTCCTAAGGAAGAACTTAAACGATTAAAGGATTTTATAAGCAGTTTGGTTAAAGCATAAATATTCTTAATGTTGATATTAAATAGGAACTTCGAAAACTCGTGGTATCATATGTAAACTCTTAACTTTTGCAAAAGCGAAGCATTTTGTTGAAACTATTTTTAGAACAAATGTATATGAGCTTGTATATATATATATATAATCTTTGGAATTCTTTGATTTGTTGTCGTTGAGATGCCGGTCATACAGCTACACATTCTTTTCTACACATCGAGACGGACTGCATTAGAGTTTTCATTCTTTGATCCTATGTGTAATATCAGAGAGAATACGTTTTCCCGAGGAAAACACCTAAGAAGATGGATTCAAATACCCGCAACGTGTTTTATCGAAAATTTCCTTTTCGTCTTGCTGTTAAAAATAAGCAAACATATAAGTCTTCATATTGTTTATTATATTAGTATAAATACAGGATGAAAGAGAAAATTAGCTTTAGTATTATAAAAAAGCTAACAAATTCTATTTTGCCGGATGGTTATGACCCCGGTTCTGCATAAAAAAATATTCAACACCATTTGTAGTACTTTCTTCCCCTAAAGTTTAGCTCTTTCAACCCATGCTTCTCTGATTGTTCAGGAGAATTAACTCTGATGTCATAAGGCTTAGAAACAAAAGGAAATGTAAGTATAATTACACGACTAAAATTAAGGAAATGTACGCCAGTGAGAACATGTTGGGAAGTTTCTTTGCCTTTGACGTCAAATTTTAGAAGCAGAACAGAGATTATTACTCTTCAAAGACAATAGAAGAACAAATAAAATCTACCAAATCACCTGGAAAGAGAAAAGCAATGGGAGTAATTTTGAGGATAAAGGGAACCACAGCAGTTTTTAAGAAAGAAGAGTTGTCAAAAGACAATCTAGTTAGTGACGAAATTGCTGCACGATATTTTGTTTGTATACTTCTGAATGATATTATATTGGTACGTTCGTTTTTAGTCTGTTTCTGTATTTATACGTGGTATTTCGCCTATATGCTTATGTAATCCTATATTTCTGGTTAAGTTATAAATTAGAAAAAGCAGCATCTTTTTCATTCGTAATATAGTGATTAAATTATTTAAAGACTTTGCTTAGTTTTAAATTCATTTAGATAAAATAAAAAATGAATTGATTTAAAAAATATATCTTGAGTAACAGCGATGACATTTAAAATGAAACTAAAATTTCTGAAATTCCTTATTCTTGCACATGAGTAAGATAATCTCTTGTTTCAGCCGGAATACTGATTTGGTATTTTTTCGTTTTTGATTTTAATCGTAAATTCTAATGAGGCGAAAGGGAGATTTTGGCTGATGAGCTACAGAACGTATTAAATTCTTATCTTATAAAACTGTATGTTACATATATTTCTATGAGCAGCTAATCTGGCAGTATAGATGCTTGTTTTAATAACAGCTTGTTTGAATATGGTTTGTAAAAAATTTATAACGTATTTCTCCAGCCTTCTTCTTATGCCTTCGTGGTGTAGTGGTCAGCACGCTCGATGCGTAACCGAGAGATCCGTGGGTCGATTCCCGGAAGGCGTTGGTCATGTTTCAGTATCTCCTGCTTCTAAATAATCAATGACTCTAAAAAGTTTTCAAATTTTTGAAAAATTTAAAGGGAATTGACAAAAAAATCGAAACTTATGAAAGATGTCAGATGAAATTACATAGATAAAAGTGAAATTATTTGCCCCGTTTGTACAGCGATTAGGATTTTTATTGTAACAAGCAACTGCTTGCACTCCCTTGAAATGATTTGAACTTCAGTTCTAACGATTGCTACGCAGACGTGCTTCTAATTACACCCCGAAGGCACGTAGTAAAGAAACTACCAAGAAATTTCTTTCAGCATATATCTGATATATATAATACTAATGATTGCAAAATGTTTGCAGCATATTATTCACCTGAACCTTTGCTTTAAAGACTTTAATATCTGAAATTTATTGATTGCATTCTTAATGATGTAAAATCTGTTTCGACGATTTAAAGGTATAGAGCTTTTCTTTCACCGATTTTCGAGGTCAAAGGTATTGCTTCAATTATATTCTGTCAAACTTCTGCTAATAAAATTTTAAACAGATTTTATAGAAAATACTTGCATGGCATATTCGAAACCGTTCAAAGAATAAGAGATGCAAGCGTAATATGTAATTAATAACATATCATCAGACAAATCTGTCTAAGATTTGCATTTGATATTAATAAGAAAGCTGTTTCTTTTTCGCTTGTAATATGATACACTTCTGTTCTCATGAATGCGCGATTTTGAGCAAAAAATGGAATACTCAAAATTCAAAGTTCATTTTGTTTTGTGATTTACTGTCCACTGTTTGTAAGTACAGAAAATCTTGGACTGTTTTACGAGGCGACATGAATTTTTACATATTAATAAGTTTACTGATTTGATATTCACAAGACATCGTGAAGATGGAAACATGGAGTTGTTGTATTCAGTAACTTTTGATAGTTCGATATATGTATTACTATTTCCTTCTCTCTCTTTATATATATATATATATATAGAGAGAGAGAGAGAGA
>KK122533.1:844519-867204 GCA_000611955.2 Stegodyphus mimosarum
CCGTTAGTACGCCGGACTGATTCTTTAAAGCCTCCTTTCTATATCTAAGAAGCAATACAATTTCAGAATACTAAAATGTTCAGAAAGATAGAAAAAGATAAAAAATTAAACTCACTTTCAACATGACAGGATAAATATTCTTTTCTTTCCTGAAATTATAACCGAAATTTCCTGGCACGCTTTCAGCAAGAGCTCTAGTGGGAAAACTCTAAAAGGGCTATCGCTCTTTTTTGATGAATCAGCGTTCTCTTATTCAGTAAAATGAATCGGTTCTTTAATCATTTAAAGCAAATCATTGGCAAATAACACATCTCAATTCCGAGTCACAAGTTGGAAATTTTATTTGAAGCTAAAATATTAGGCTGTTATTCCAGTGTTAGGACTCTGTCATGGTTTATGTTCTTCAAACAAAGTTACTGAAAAAGTTACATTATGAGTGAAAAAGTGCTTGCTGAAACATTACTTAACCGCGTTACGTTAAAATTTAAATTACGTTAAAACATTACTTAACTGTGTTAACTGGCGTTTGAAATAATACCATGCATTTAGTTGGAACGCCACTTTTGAGCTTTGAATATTGTGTATTTTATTTTCAAAATATAACATTAGCTCATGAAGGTACAGATTTCACTTTAAAATTTTAAATTAAATTCATATTTATTTCAAGAAATGCTAAACGAATTTTATTATATTTTTCTACACCTAAGACTACGCCAATGAAAGCTAATCATGTCATTTTCTAAGGCTGAGTTCCGTTTGTAAAAGTGTGTCTTGTAAATGTTATGTAAATGTTTGTTTATATATAAAATAAGGCACTTTATTTACATATAAGTTTTCACCTAATATGTACTTTTACAGGTTAGCGGTTCAAAGTAACATGATAGCAACTAAAATGTTGGTGGATTTGTGTCACCAGCTACCTCATATAGCAGTAAGTAATTGCAAGTTTATTTACGAAGTTCAGAACAATTATGATGAGAAAGTATTTTAGTTTTTTGGTTCTTAAATGTAATAAGCAAATATTCTTATTTCGAAGTTAAATATGACTTTCTAAATAAGATTTATTGTTAAGCGATGTTTTGTAATGCCTGGATATTTTATCCCAGTAATATATGCCACGATTTTTCCGCGATACATTTAATACCACAATTTTTAGTGCGGAAATATATCTATAGATAAACTTGATTTTTATACAAGAAAATACGCATTTTTATTGAGATGATTTTTGTTCTCAATGTTTCTGCCAAATATTTCTCCTTGTAGATTTTAAAGTAAATAGACTGGTATTTATGTTAGAGGTTAGAAAAGAAACACGCGAATTTCCACTCCGAAAGTTCATTTCAGTATGAATCGGAACTAATGTTAGATGTCTCTACATACACTGCACTGAGATCGCTGCAAGGAAGAAATGCTAATTTTAAAATGTGAGTGTTGCCAATTTTAAAATGTTGAAACTTGGTTTGGTTTTGTACACTGCAAGCTTGAAGCGAAAAAAAAATGATTGAGTAGTTACAATAAAATGTATTTGCATTGCTTGTTTTGTTTTAGAATGGAACTTAACATATGTATTGCTACTTACTAGATAGGAATGATATTCTTGATGCGTCCTTTAACATTTTATTTCAATCTCCGCGACTAGGCTTTTAAGTTATTTTTAAAAACCGTAATTTTTTATACATTTTATTCTCCTCGTCAGTCTTGGATATCTGTTCCTAAGTAAGATTATCATTTAATGTAATCTCTCTCAGAGATTCAGCAAATCATTTTCTTGGTTGTTATAAAACCTTTGTTCATTATCCTTAGAGAACAAGATTTTGCGATTTAAATTATTGTTAAATACTTTTTCTATTAAAGTATGAATGCTTTCTTTTCTACTAAATTTGCTTTTATGCGAGTGAAATGTGAACTTTCGCATTTCAAATAATCACTTATTTCAAGTCTGATTCTGTTTAAGTATTTTTGAAAGTTTATTATTTTATTAAGAATTTGTGTTACTGATTATAAAGAGATTTAATGTATTAAAATATATTTCATTCTTCAAAATATTTTATCCCTCTAAAACGTTGCAGGCTGCTGTACACGTGTCAACATCTTACATCAGAAGAGAACCCGATGGATACGTATTAGAACGAGTACCCGTCTGCAAAGTGCCTCCTAAAAAGATTCTGGACGCCATGGAGTAAGTTATTAGTAAAATGTTAAAATATTGTGAAGTTTATATTATTTTTACTAACAATTATTTTAATTTGTTGACACTTCTGTCATTTCGTGCTTCTGTCACGTTTCCTCGCCGGGATGTAAATGAGTTAGGGTTAACGAGAGAGTATTTAAATTGAAGTAGCGAATCAGCTGTTTGAATTCTGAATTTCGGCTCCGCATTAATTGTCTCTGAAGTTTAATATCACGCCTGCGTAGCTTTCTGAGTCACCCTGCTAGGTTAAATTAGTGTGGTCTTGAACTACTAGCTTTTTTAAAACTTAGTTTAGCTTACCATTATCTTTAGTTTTATCGCCACAAGTGAATGGTGGATCTGTAAGCACAAAGACTGTGCCGTCTGTAAATAACTGAGTTCAATAAAAGAGTCTTTTACACTCTCCTCCTGTTGTATTCATCTTCTAGCGATAAGTCGCTAACACACTTTTAAGTATGTCTAGCAAAGTTTATGCTAGCCAAGAATACTAGATGTTACAACATCATGCACGAAAATAATGAAACTTCTTCAAATAATTATTTCAGGAACTCAGTGCAAAAACTGTGGTAGATTCCTTTTTCTACAGTAATTTAACCGTTTGAGTGTCACGTTTCTTTGCTGTTTTCTCGTCTAAAAGTGCCAAGAAGCGCTTTTTCGCTTTCTTACTCCCTTTCCAAAAGTGCTGCCTACCAGCGGCCGAGCGGCAAAGACGCTGAACACTGGTAGTTCGGTCCGAGGTTCGAATCCTGCGAACGGGCTGGCTGCATGGGCGTTTTCGTGGTTTTCCCCATGTGTAACGTGGATACGAGCCAGTTTCCCTTAGAAAGTCCTCCACGAAGGCATCCCTCCCCTTAGGCAGATAGCCCACGTGTGCTTTGCCATAATTAAATAACCTAACCCAACCAAAAGTGCCAAGTGGCGCGATAGCGCGTCTTATTCTCTGATTAAAAATGCCAAGGAACGCTATCGCCTTCTTTTCTGCTCTTATACGGTGAGTTTTAATTCTTTCAATTCAGTAATGTTCTGACATCTTTCTGAGCATACGTATAGATTCCAGCGTCTTTAAATAATATAAAAATATTATTTAAATTTTTATTGCATGTATAAAAGGTATGTACAGTAAAATTTTCACTAATTTTCTATGTAATCTACAGTATAATTTTATACATCAGCAATTCAATGGCTTCTAAACGTAAAACAAGCAGCATAACAGACTGAAATTAGACTGAAATTAAAATTTGTTCTTTTACCAGCTGTCTCATTATTTTACTTTTATCTAAAATGGAATCGTAACCGTAAAGTTGCGCATCGACGGAAACCGAGCGTTTTGCGATTATCGACTTCGCAGCCTAGAGCGCTGGCACTTTTCGAGCGACACAGAAGGAGCGCAAAATCGCTCCTTGGCACTCAAACGGTCAAGTCTCTTAAGCTCTGTTTTGTTCTACACTAATTGTTAAAAAATATTTCCGTAAACTAAAATATATAGCAAAAATAAGTGCAGTAAACGTATTTAAATATGAAAATTGAGAATTCAGGAACTAAGAATTGAGATTAAAATAGTGTATATATACGAGTAAAATACTGTCTGACAAAAGTATTCTGCAAAATAACATTACCTCTTTACACATTTTATGATATGAGACGTTAGGAAGAAGTAACATAGGAAGTTGCAGCTGCAGTCGCTCTAACTTCAACAAGTATCATTTTCTGACAGATGAATAGATCAGTGATATAGAGAATAGATCAGATGAATAGTCAGGACACCCGGGCGGCTTTCATAGACTATTCCGGTAACGTCCGGATCCCACAGCTATCTTGAGTTGAATTTTCCCTGAGTCCCATAAGGACCGCATCGAGAGTTTATTCTATAACGACAAAACGACACAGTGCTATTATACTGGGGCTATTATCATTACATATTTCTCACATATGATACACAAGGACGATACTATTACTTAAGGTTATGCTGTCTCGCTACATGATAATTCATTATGATAAGACATGAAAATACATAGTTGGAACATAAAAATGCACAACAAGGTATACAACAATATGTATTACTTGGTGTCTTACATACAATATACAGTGGTGGCCAAAATTGTGGACACTTTTGGAAATTTTTATGCTTTTGAACTTTGTATGCTTATAGAAAACGTTACGTTTCACAAAATGCAAACTTGTATATATCATTTTAAAGAGAATTTATTACTGAATTCAATACAAAACACAAAATTCAATTATTTGCAATACAAAAAAAGTTAAACGATAATAGTTATCGGTATACATTAGATAGTGATGATTGCAGTGAGTTATCAGTACTTAGTAGGGTACCCTTTATTTTTGATTACAGCTTCACATCGACGTTTCATTGAGCTGACAAGAGTTTTAAGCTCTTCTTTCGTTATTACATGATGCCAGGAAACAATTATAGCCTCAATTAGTTCCCTTTTATTTGATGGGCGCCTCATTCGGACAAGAGTTTTCAAACGGTGCCACAAATTTTCGATAGGATTGAGGTCAGGACTGTTTCCTGGCCATGACAACAACTTAATGCTCTTTGTACGAAACCACTCTTTCGATATTTTGGCCGTGTGGCAAGGAGCAGAATCCCGCTGAAAAATAAACGAAGTATTGTTGGGAAAGAGATCTCTGATGGAAAGTAGAAGTTTTGGTTCTAGAATAGTGTCAATGTATTTTCTGGCGTTCAGTTTCCCATCGATGACATGAAGGCGACCAATACCATCTACTGACATGCATGACCAAATCATAACACAAAGTGGGTTCTTCACATATGCTTGAATGCAGTTAAGATGTAGCTCTTCTCCTATTCACGTCTTACATATTTTCGCCCATCACTACCGAATAACGATATCTTAGTTTCATCACTCCATATAACTTGTGACCACTGATCATTTGTCCAATTAATGTGTTCCTTTGCCCACTGTAGTCTTTTTTTTCGTTGCTGAAAATTAAGATACGGCTTTTTTCGTGGAATTCTACCTCTCAGTCCAACATCTGTTAATCTTCTCCTGATTGTTCTTGAACTGACAGAAACACCAGCATCATTCAGATCACTTCTGAATTCCGCTGATGACATTTTTCTATCTTGGAGACATAGTCTTTTTATTCTTCTGTCATCAATAGATGCGGTGCACCTTTTTCGGCCTTTTCCTTCTTTGTTTTTTATTGAATTTGTCTCCTGATATCGTAAACAAAACTTTCGGACTCCAGATATAGTCACTGAACCACCCACCTGTCTTGCAATTTCAGCATAGGAAAGACCACTTTCTCGTAACACAATAATATTACATCTCTTTCTAGGTGTCTAATCTACTCCTTTATTTGATACCATTGCTTCTTGACTAAATATTAAAATTTTTTACAAAAATTCCCACTTGTAATTGCAGTGTATAAGAAACAGGTCCTCTTTCTACAGAACAAAGCAAAATAATGAATTGTTTCAAGTGTAAACATGATTTCAGCTTCTACTGGCAGTTACTAACATTTGACTGGTTCTCAGAACAAGATCAGTGATTGGCCAGGAAAGCTAGACATTACAAACCACTTCATAACTGTTTTTTATTTATATTAAAGTACATATAACTTTTTTTGTATTGCAAATAATTGAATTTTGTGTTTTGTATTGAATTCAGTAAAAAATTCTCTTTAAAATGATATATACAAGTTTGCAGTTTGCGAAACGTAACATTTTCTATAAGCATACAAAGTTCAAAAACATAAAATTTTCCAAAAGTGTCCACAATTTTGGCCACCACTGTACATAATACAAGTCCCATACATAAAGCATAAAATACGTAACAATATATGTTACTTAATGCTTATGTACTATTATTACTTACTGCATACATACTATTATTAATAATTACTGCCTATATACTATTATTAATATTTACTGCCCATATACTATTATTAATACTTACTACCACAGTAAAAGCTTACAAGTATAATGTAGTATAATGCTTTAATATAGTATGATGCTTACAAGTATAATTTAAGTTTTAACATAACCTCAAATTCTTAAGAAGTAAATTATCAAAATAACGTCATTCGAAGAGTATGGACAATAGCAAAAAATCTGACCGCATATCTAAAATCAGCATAAACAAATACGTTCTAGACAAACAGCACATACTCTCAAAATCTTTGCTGTCAATTTTATTTACCATCCCATCCGCATTTGTACATTTCTAATTAGTAAGGTATATGATGAATTCATCTTTGTATTTTATTTCGAAAATTATGCTATAAAACATTTGCACGTTAATAGATGACAGCTGACGAAGAATGGGGGCACCGTTATTTACCTTAGATTACAGCCTCTATCGAGTGGAGAACGCTCTGTAAGGAGGAAATCGTTCACAAGCCAGCAATTCCTACTTACTCGGTATTATCCTAGACTGCTGTGTATCTGCAACTGTTTTACCACTATACATCTGCCGACAAGCAGGCGTATAGCTGTAAGTTACATACTTAGGTTAAACAGTACTAAGATTATATACATAATAACATACAAAAGCAGGCTTAAAGTATAGACTTGTAAAACTGTTAAGTGCATTAAGTATGTACAGCTGATGAATAGATAGACGAGTAAATTAATTAATTCGTATAGTGATTAAGCATAAAGTGCTAATTATGATACTAACTGAATACTAAACATGGGATGATGCTAAAAATAATGCTGAGAAATGCCTAAGGTTAAAAATGTATTATAATTAGTATGCAGCAAATGTACAAGAAATGGCATATCAGTTCGTACGTCCATGCGTCAAGTCATGCAAGTTCATATGTATTTTATGCTAAACAGATTTCAAGATACTACATATAAAATATCCATTAGCATAATATCCACTTAGGAATCACTATTACGCTATATAATGGATGCTGTTGTAATCTATTGTGACTTGAGTTATTTTGTTACGCAGCGTAACACTGTTTGTTAATAAATGACTAAAATTCTTTTCTTATGGGCAGATGGATGGATGAAAATTGCATAAATGCTTTGACTGATTATTTGCTAGAAGGTAAATTGACTACCTACTTGGTGACCAAAGCTTTAGCTGAAAAAATTGTCGAAGAAGAACGTGGAGATCTACCAACTGCCATTGTAAGACCATGTAATATCAGTCCTACCTATAAGGATCCTTTTCCGGTATGTATATTTCTATTTAAGGAATTGTTTTGTATCTTAACCTAGATCATAACTGAAATACATAGATTCATAGATGTACAAATTTCATAAGTTTTTAGACTACACAGTGGGCCATCATTCAGAGCAGAATTGGTTTAATAAATAATTATCTTTTAGCATAGTTCAATTCTCCCCCCTCTTCAACAGATATGTATTATTCCTAAGCTTTTAGAGATTAATCATAATGAATTTCGAGAAGAAGCAATAAATAACAACAGTGGATTTTTATTTTCAAAATGGAAAGTCCTTTTTGACCTTTCATTTGAAAAATAAAATTCTAATATTTTAAAATTTATTCTTGGAGTCATTAAAATAAGAGATAGCTGTTGATTTAGAGACTAATGCAAAAATTTGACGAAACTTTAGGTACGAAATTGGACAGATCCCAGCTGCTTTGGGCAGTTAACCTGTATCCGTGAAGACATTCAGACTATCGTTTTGTCTTAAATATTTAAATAAATAACTTCAATTCAGAAAAAGGTCTAAAATAAATCTTTCTACTAAATCGTTAACCTGGCAATTACACAACCTGTGTAATAACATAAAGCACATGTTTCTAGAAGACAGAAACAAAAGCTAAAAGAAATTTAGGAGGCAAAGCACCCGGACAAGCTTTAGTCCGAGCTCTCAGACTTTAAAGGGCAATTACGGCTAGCAGAGCTAAACCCGATTCATATAATTCACCGTCTTGAAGAAGCAATAGAGAGAAGATCATCGATAGCTTCTAAAAGATCTCTATCGATCTTAAGAACTCTGTGATTAAGCACATTTGCTAATTTGCATTCTGTTGGGAGCTGGCAAAGGCAGAAGTGAAAGTAAAGGAAAAAGTAATAAGATAACTGATTAAATAAACATAAAATCTCACAAGTAACTTAATTACAAGTAAGATGCAATTAATTAATTAGCTGGCACTCTGCTATATCAAGCCCCCTTCATTCGCAAGTAATTCAAAATACAAATTCAGAAAGCATTTTTAGCTATGACAGAGCGCCTTATATAAGTAGAAAAGTTGCAATTTAGAAAAATGTTCGAACATTCGGGGTTAGATTTGATTATTCAGTTATGGCAAGGCATACGAGAATACCTGCTAGAGGCGAGGGATGCCTTAGGAGAAGACTTTCTAGGGGCAACCGGCTCTCATTCACGTTACGCATGGAAAAAACCATGAAAAACGATCATACAGTTAGCCTGTTTGCTGGGTTCAAGCCAGGTAGAACACCAGTATTTAGCTGTATTAATCACTCGACCACTGATAGGGCGGGTCGAGCACTGGTGAAAGGGGTTTTGGTCGTATATGAATACTTTTAATTTAAGCTCAGTGAAATATTTTTATTTTAGTTTGACACTCGGAAGACTTTGCCTTGAAGAACGCGACTTAGTTGACGTCTCGCTCTTAATTCCATAACCGGAGATAAAAAGGAGTATAGACTCAGTTAATTTAAATTATATAAGATAAAAAAATGTTTAGTACTGCTATATGTTGAAATTCGTCTTTGGGCTGATTTAAACTTATCCTCCAAAGACGTGTAAATAAAATCTGAAGGCTTTTCAAAATTTTCTAGAATGTTAGTTGATTTTTCTGATAGTTAAAAATAATCAGTATTTAATATATCTATTAAAAATTAAGTATTTTTAATTTTATTACAGGGCTGGGTGGATTCTATTCAAGGACTTTCAGGATTATTACTTGCTGTAAGTTTCACTTCATTTATTGTTAAATATATATGCTGATGTGACGGAACGTGTAAACAATTTTTTGTAGAAGTTTTGCTTAGAAAAATTATCACGATACTTATCGAGATTATGATCTAATGAAAATTGCTTAGTTCCTCATCTTATAATGTTTTGTTACATTTAATCTCTGTGTTTAATGTTAATTTCTATTACTATTGATATGAATCTTGGCAGGA
Organism: Stegodyphus mimosarum; assembly: GCA_000611955.2. Lineage (NCBI taxonomy): Eukaryota > Metazoa > Arthropoda > Arachnida > Araneae > Eresidae > Stegodyphus > Stegodyphus mimosarum. Next base: position 853,830 of record KK122533.1, read on the forward strand.
TAACTCAAGTCACTTTTAATTTCGCAATTAATCTTTTAACATGCGCAAGTATATTGTATGTAACATGAAGAGTGTATGTAAATTTCTATTTTCTGTGGAGGTACAAATGTGTAGGAAGTGTTACAGAATCTGTGCATTTATTGTTTTGGCTGAATCTCGAAAGGGAAATTATTAAGATTCAGTAAATTTTTTTGTTTATTGTTTTACGTTCAGATCAGAGTAGCTTATTAAAATTGCTTTTTCTTAATATTTCCCTTCTTTGGAAATATATTATTTTTCATTGCAGTCTATTTACCTAATCGATATTTCCTTTTAATCGAAGAACATATTTTGGTGGATACTTATCGTAGAAATTACTGCGATTAATCTTTTTTATAAATTAAATACGTCTTTATTTTCAGGGTGCTAAAGGAGTACTGAGAACTCTTCCAACTGTAAAAGGACTCAAGATAAATGTAGTTCCTGTTGATTTGGTTGCTAATACTTTAATAGCTAGTGCATGGCACGTAGCAACAGAAAGGTAATAAATAATAAAATAAAAATACGCGAAGACATTCATGTTTGCAGATACGCAGGTTGTTTCCAATCATACATGTAGAGTAAATATTTAAGCATATCTCTTATACATGAGCCATTCTATGGAAATTCTTTAGACTTATCCGTAAATGTACAACTGCAAGTTTATAAAAGGTATGCTTTTTCTATACGTCTGAGCTCAGAACTTATGAACAGAGATAAAAACTTATTTAGACATAAAAATATTATCTATTGATAAATTCTGAACTCAGCTAAAACAATTTTTTTTTTCAATTTGCTAAGTTTTAATTTTTAATTTAAATTTTATTTGAATTTAGCAACACTATACTAAAAAGGAAAATGGTGTGCTACATTTGGTAACTTTTATTCTTAGGTTTTTAAATAAACATATATAAAAAATCTTACTGAGGAGTCTTTTGTAAGTAGTTTCAGATTACTGCCATGGGCTTTTATTTCCTGCTCGTATCTTAACTTAGGTTTCTGGCTCATGCAAGATGAGGCACAGGCGCACAGAAATGAACAGAATCTCTCCCATCTTAACCGAATACTTTTTTATACCATTTTTCGCCTCGATTAGCAGAAGCTCCCTATTTCTAGCCACCGAATCTGCAGAGGCTAAAAATCTGTAAATTTTGTTCCTCCTTTGAAGGCATTTAAGGACTAGTAAACTATTCCACTCAAAAACTGCGGAGGATCTCGAAGCGCTTGTCTCAGTGTCAAGTGGCCAATGTCGATGATGTCCAACACTGAGCATGTTGCTTCACAAACTCTCCGATTTTCTTTAGTTATTTCTTGAATGTTCACCCCATCATGGCTTTCTTTAAAGTTTCATAAAAAATTCTTTCGAGCAGAACTTTTTTATGCAAGCAGAATGGGCAAAGCCATGTGGTGATAAATGATTTAAATTGTTTTAAATAATTAAATACATATTCTTATGTTTACGTTTGTAAAACAACATTACTGTCCAGTTTAATTGATAACTGTTAATTAAGAAACTTTATGTAAATAAACTGTAATAGTTTTGTGATCAGAATTGTTATTTAATTAATGAAAATTTTTATTGTAAATTATGTTTACACCTAAATATTATATCTTCGTTATATCTGATTAGCAATCCTGTTATCTATAAGTTTGTGGGGTATTTCTATTTAAATCTAAAGTTCTAACTTAGAACCCTACAAACACTAACAAGCGGATAATCGCTTAAGTGTGTGAACAGAACACGTAAGACTTAAAGAGGGTTTATAACCCTTTATTTTTCAGTATATATTTACAATCAGTTCCTACTTGGAACTTTACACAAAGCCGCCACTCGGGCTTGAACTTAAAATAATAATAATTTAAACTAAAACTAACTTAACTAAGCTATTTAAAAGGTATAGCTGAAGCTATCAGAGATCTAACTAGTTGGCTCCTAAGTATTAATTAAATCGGTGAAGCCAAGCAAGGGCCTAAGGTATGGCCAAGCGTAGTAACAGCTAAGAGAGACGTAGTCAAAAGGCAAACACGCGCTAGTCAGGGAATCAGACTCTCTCTCTTGAAGTCGGTGAAGTCACGACTTAAATAATACTCTTTCTCATTTGCATTAACTGTGTTTCTGAATTTACATTCTAGCAGGAAATTGTAAGCTGAAATTATAATAAGATAGGAAAGATACAAAACTTAAAAATAACTGTTAATAAACTTAGGATAAACCTTAAAAGTTCCTTTTCTTTTTCTGAAGGCTGTGGTTTATAAGATGCTGAGTACTATGTATACATAATTTACATAAAACATTTAAATCCCTTTTTACATAAAAATTAGTTTCGGCATTAATTGCTGCAAATCTTTACCTAGGACGTTTCAATGCATCATTTGATATCAGACTATACTTAGGTTTCTATACTTTGGTTTACTTAGTATAGAAACCTAACTATAGTCTGATATATAGACTATACTTAGGTTTATCAGCTATACTTGACCATTCGGTCATTCGGTATATTTACTGATGCCCACTGAAACTAGAAGTGTTTTAGATAATCCTGAGCCTTATGAGAAAGTAAAAGAGCATTATCTCATCCTCAGTAATTAGTTATATTCAAGAAATAAAGAATAAACTACGAAGAAACTTCATAAATCATATTCATATTTTAAGAGATTCTAACTATATACTCAGTAAATGAAGTAATATTGGCAGTTTAAAAATGTTTTGGCGTATTTGAAGGAAACCTTCAAAGTGGCAATCTGGAATAAAGATATTTATTTTAATCAGTTAACAAAGTTTGTGCATGAGCAGTAAAATGTGCGAATCACCACTAAGAGCGTTCTAGAAGTTTTCTATACCCTTTCGTAAGAATTCTATCATTAGGATCGTATTCAGAAAGGATTAAAGGATTGTAAAGGAACCTGTTCAGAAATTATTTTCTGCGCTGTAATGAAAAATCTATTTATTATATCATTATCGCTTTCTATCTAATAAATGTCCAAAGGATGAAATAGCTGAAATTTTTATGGTCCAAGATCTATTGAGGAAGGAGGACGAGGAAAGATTTCCTAATCTGGATTTCCTAGATTTTATTCCATGAGAAATGACTGACTGTGAGATTTTTCTGTATTTTCTTGAAGTTCCCTTATGCCAGATTGTTGGAAATTGTCAAATGCTATGTAGAACTTTCTGTAACTGTGGACGGTAAAGTTTACCATCTAATGTTTCATTTATTTCAAATGTTTTGATGAATAATGACACGAAAACGCACTATGCAAAGAATATAAATTTCTGCTGGCTTTGACGATTGGGGGACTGATTTTTCTGGCTTTCGTATCATCCCAATTGTATCCATTTTTTCACAGGTCCAAATTTTATTATCAGTCACAGTGGTGCAGAAGCTCTTGTGCTAAGGGGAATGGCGGAAAAAGCTAAGGGATATTTGATATTTTTCATTCTAGTATCAGTTCTCAGGATTTCTAAATTTTCATTGCTGCAATGACGTAACTTGAATCGTCGCTATGAGATGGATGATCACCAATTCATTGGATATTAAAATTTTCTGCAGTTTCTGCAGTAATGGGTGTAATGTTTTTTCACCAAGGCTTTACCTTTAAGCTACAGAGGACTTCGATCAATGTTCAACTACAGTTGATTACTTACTAGAACAAAAGCATTCAAACCTCAGCAGTATTTGCTTTCTAACATCGTATTATATTTATACCGTTTACAAAATTTTCCTAGACTACTTCTGTCATCTTACATTTATCAGACTGGTAAACAAAACAGCACTTTATGTGTAGTTCGTTAGATTTTGGTTTTCATTAGTATATATATATATATTTTTTAAGTAGATGATTACCGCTCTGTGCTACACGTTTTCAGTCCTCGCTTTATGGCAGGCATTTCAGGCAACAAGCGTATTTTAATAAGTTCATTTTCGTACTTGCACACTTTTTTATTGCATTAAAGAGCTAGAACTTTTGTATGCATTAAATACTATTAAATCTTTGCTGGGAAATTACTTTTTTGTATTTTTCAGTGTAAATGATATGTGATCAGTGTATCAGTGATATTATGTATTAGTGCTATAACACACTTGCTATTACCCTTTTTATGAAATTTGCTCTGTTATTATAGTATTAATGTATACTAAGTACGGATGATTAGAATTATTGTGGCTTATCTCAAACAGACTGCCGTTAGAGATAAGACATTAAATGATAATTTGATTTATAGTTTAGCTGGTAGTATACTATCAGTGATTGAATGTGTTCTTAACTATAGCTCACACTGTGAGCGTTAGTTCACAGAAGAGTGCAGGTTTTGATTTACCAAATACTACCTTCTTGTAATGCAATAATATTTATTGTTATTTGGGAGTTAATTTGCGTAGAAGATTTTAGTTTCAGCCCCCATCATATGTAAGAAAAGAAAGTCATACTCCACACTTGATAATATTTTATATTTAAGGTATTTTTCCTACGCAGAATTTTTTAGAAAAGTTTTATTCAAGTGCATTCTCACTGATATTTTGAGAACTATAAATTTACTAATAAATAACAGTGAATAATAATTGAATTGTGGAGATCATATATTGTTCTCGTTAATCTTCTCAATAGTATTAAACATTTATTTACTTTTAAAGAAACAAATAGAAATATTTTCGATAAATTTGCATTAACTTTTTTTTCAGACCACCGTATGTATACGTTGTGAATTGCGTTTTGGACTACGAGAGACTTCCAGTGGCTGATGAAGATATTTTGGGGGTAGCTTTAAAGAAAAGAGATGAATATCCCCTAGTCAGCATATATCGTTATCCGGATTTTAAAATATACTACAGCTATGTGGCGTATAAAATACATTCTATAATCGATGAGTGGATTCCTGCTATCTTTCTTGATTTCTTCCTTTACATATTTACAGGGAAGGTGATGTAAGTACTCGAAAACCATTCATCAGTTTCATCAATAATCATATGTTGCAAAACATAACTTTATCGATTATATTAATGTAAAAATTACTTCTTTCAAAGCTGAAACAAATTTTAATGTAACCTTGTAAGGCTCTTAACAGTTATGATGATTTTGATCTTTTCATATTCTTCACCAGAATGCAAATTAGCTTTTAGAGTATATAAGATGAGGGTTTTTGAATTTTAGAGAGAGTGAATTAGAATTTTGAATTTTAGAGAAAGTGAATTAGAATTTTGAATTTTAGAGAGAATGAATTAGTTTTTGAATTTTAGAGAGGTAATCGCGGCGCTGTTAGAATTTCGCCAGCTCTATCTGGTTAGCCCGGGGTTTGCATTCTCTCAGAACCGATACTTTAAACTTATGCTCCAGTAAAAGTTATTGATCCAGATGAATAAGAAATCTTTGACTATGTTAGCATCGTTTAAATTTATTTGACTGTTATTGCTAATTTAATTTAGCCATGACTGTTGGTTTTTGTCTGCAGCACAAGTCGCGCTTTTTATGTTAAAAGTTCAGATTAAATAAAACGATTATTTAAAACCTTCGCAAATCTTTGTCATACTGTTTCAGATCAAGCTCGCTAACTCGTCTTGTAGGGTTGTAAGACTGAAACTCGAAGTTCCAGATCAACTGCAACCTTACAACTAGCAATTTATAAAATGAATGATATTCCTGATCTATTTAAATGTGGTTATTGTTATATTTACATATAGTCACTGTTCAATTGATACAGAAAGGTCACTTTTAAATGCACAGTAAACTGATGATACCAATAGTGCAAAACGTGTAGATCAAGAGAAAAGTCCAGATAACCTCCCAGCACTCAAAAATGACAGCAGAAAATATAAAACTTAAAACATCAGTGAAGGCTGAAAACAATATTTTCTTAATAACATTTCTGTTTAAGTTGCTGATCTGAGAAAAGCTTAATTCAGGCACTAGAGTTAACTAAAGTGGCGATTTACTATCTACTGAGCTCACATTTCAAAAGGCAGGTGTACTCACTAACTGCCTTGCATTTTAAAGGAAATTTTTAATATTGTTGCGTGCGTGCTGGTTCATAATGATTGAATGCACATAGCTCGGATGATAGGTTGATAAGGTTTATTTTATCAAATGAAACACTTCAGAGATCTGGAACTTTCCACAAAGACAGTCGTACAACTAATCATAGTGTCACAGAGTACAATCAGTAGTTACACTTCACACAGACTACAATCAGTAGTTACACTTCAAACTACTATGAAAGTTAAACACAACGCAATGCAAAGCGCAGCGAAAGAGAAATCTACCCGGAGATATCTCAGTACTCCGAACTCCAGCTCAGCTAACAACAACAACAAATGAGAGCAGAGGCTCTTTCCGTCCTTTATATAATTTCCACCCTGCCTCCTAGATATTTCCAGTACTTTCTGCTTCTCGAAATTACTGCAGCACAATATGAAGGTCGAATTACAGTTACAGTTAATATAGTAATGAATTACATTTATTCAATAACATTACGTATTACAATGATACAAAGACTGGACTAAAATGTCGCCAAGTGGTTGCTAAATTTGGCGATTTTGGGCGATTTCTCTCCAAATTATCGAGATACCAATTTGCTCAATGTTAAATGGACTTTTCCCCGTATTCTTACTTTTCCGGATGTGCAATATCATTGCCGAAACTCGAAACCTTGATTTCTCGAATACGCTTCGATTATGCTTCCAATTACACCTCGAAGGCATACGGAAAGGAGGGAGAAAATATCTTACAACATAAAAAGTTTTTATTCAAACAATTATTTTAAAAACATTTATTATATATTAATTTTTAAGAAATGTTAATGTATATTAATTTTTTAAGAAATGTTATAAGGAATTTTCTCCCTTCTTTCCGTATACCTTCATGGTGTAATTGGAAGCATACTCGACGCGTATTCGAAAGGTCCTGAGCTCCAGTCCCGGCGAGGGCACTACACAATTTTCACGTCTTCTGCTTCAAAATAACCTAATGACTCTACACGTGATGCCCGAACTAAAAGGTGGCGAACGATAATTCGTCAAAATCAGGATTTTGTAATTAGATCCCATAATTCCCAGTCGCCGTTTAAAAGGAAGACTACATAAGGTTTTTTCTCCTTCTTTTCCGCATGCCTTCATGGTATAATTGGAAGCATACTCGACGCGTATTCGAGAGATCCAGGTTTCGAATCCTGGCGAAGGTATTGCACATTTTTCACGTCTCTTGCTTTAAAATAACCTAATGACTCTATATTTTAATTAGGAGCTACTTCTGCGAAAATTTCCTGATACTCTTTAAACTAAAAATAGTGTGGGCCTTCTAAAAATTGATAAATACGTCTAAAGTAAAGTTCTCAGGATGATAATCAAATTTTAATTTAATATAGTGTATGATCACTACTTTTCAGTGCTCCTGATTCAGATTTAATACCTCACTGTCCTCACTGTTCATGGAGAAAGTTCATAGGAAGTGGGGAGGAATTTAATATTACTAAAAAGCAATGTACTGTATCTTTGCCCCATGTCGACTACGAAATCTTGGATGTTTGAGACTGATATATTAACTCTTGCACCACACGATCACATGCGAGGCATGCCTTAAATCTTTACAAATTCAAGCTTATTAAACTAATGTCTATGAGCGTAAACAGATTTATATCAAAGTTAATGGTGACTATTTGCATTTTACAATATTTAATTATATCCTGTCACTTCATCCATTTTTATTTCCTTACAGAAATTTATAAATATTAATGTATCAAAAGTTACACAATTAAGAATACTTTAATTTTTATGAAATTCTTAAAAACGCCTACATTTATGTAAATTTTGTTTCAGATTGACCAAAGTGTATCGGAAAGTCGCTTTCCTGTACGGCATCTTCTACAAACTAGGTCGTGTTCCTTGGATCTGTAAACGAGAAAATTATCTTACTTTGGAGAAAAGACTTACGGGAAAGGATACTGAGGTTTACATTTTCTGCTTTTCTGTAACCCAAATTTAACATTATGATAAGAAATATGAGGTGCAATGCAAAAAGTACGATCTTTGCAATATGAAACAATTTGAGGAATTTAGACATCCTTCTTTAAAAGATGTAATGAATGAAGCCTTTTATTAGCATGACAGCTCCGTTTATTAGCTCCCGTTGCTAAATTTTATCCTTTTTGGACCGAATTATATGTATAGTAGTAATTCGCTTACCTTGGATGCAATATCGATTGTATTTCCTGCCGTGCCTCCTGGGCAACGTTCTGAGTAGCGAGATAGCTAAATGACCAATTAGTTCGGCTCAAAGAGCAAGTGTCCGAGCAAGAAACTTTTATTGTGTTGTAAACGGTTACATAAAAAATCTATTAGCGGTGTTTTAAGATGGATACGTGACACCGTTTAATTCGTAGTAAAATACTAAAATAGGTGAAAACTTTTACGAAATAAACGCTGCATTTTAAATCTATTTAAATATAGAGGACTATTAAATTATCTTATTGCTCATATTTCCAATAAAACTTCATAACGGGAAATATAAGCTGCGCTACCATCTTGGTCTTAAAATAAGAACTTTTTCGAATAAGTATGCTATATACCATATCACTCTCTTCAGATCAAAATATAAAATCTACAGCTTAGAAGAACACAGAAATGCAGCTGAGAAGAATATTAAAGGAAGAGAGTGAGAATCATTTAAAAATATAGAGTATGAAATGGAAAAAATGTCGTCACTGCGCTTACCTCGGCCCAAAAATTTCGAATCTATCAATCCGGGAAATTGTTTGTTTTTGTAATTTAAACTATATTTCCAATATTTCAAATGATTCAATTCTGATTCTTCTGAAAAGTGAAATAAATTTAAACACTGAAAAGCTTATTTGCACCTTAAAAATATAATAGTCATATGGCAATGATAAATTCTACTGAAGTTGCAAGTTGAAATAAAGAGCTGAGTTTCAAAAAGCACTGCAGGAAACGGATGGTTAATCGAAGTAATGAGGTCTGGTTTCTACTCTAAGCTATAAGAGTAATTCTTCTTTAATTTTTGTTTAGTGAACTTTCTCAACAAGCTTTAAACAAATGCTTTCTTACTTTAACAAAACTTTAAACAAATATATGGAAATAAAACCAATATAAAATGTATCTTCCTATAACGTAGTGAAAAACCTAAAGATGTATAACATTAAACAGACCCAAACTTCTAATCTAGCAACAGAGCATACTGAATTTATGTAAACTTATTAACAAGTATCCTAAAGGAAAATGCCTCATTTAACATTTATGCCTAGAAGTCCTATAACTAATGTTAATAAAGTATGAATTTATCCCGGTGCTTTTATATTAGAAATACTTGCAATGAACCAGTCACGTGCCTAAAATGGGCTGTACTAGCTCTAGAGCTCGTTCACAATACTGTTCTCTAAATTTCTTATCTAAGCAAGCTCTAAATCAATAACCATAACCTCGCGGCTTTTTAGCTGTCACTATTTATTCTTTTGTGCAACTCTGTGACAAGCAAGAAGAGGAAAGCTAAAAGGAAAAAATATAGACCTATAAAAAAAACTTTTAAAATTTAACCTAAGTTTATTTCGAATGAAAATTTATAAATATATTATTATGTGATTGAAATCATTCGTATTATATTAATTTTGTTTTAGACTAACTGTGTCTCTATAAAGTCGGTTTTAGCTCGTGGAGGGGGTAAGCTATTGGCCAGAAATCTGCTATGAATATCAGGTCCAGCCCTACATTTAAAGATTATATAACCCATGATTTTAATTACTCGGTGCGAATTTATTACTTGCTATAATAGTTCGTAAGATTAAATAACTTTCAGCTGAAACTTAGCTACGTATTGACCTGCTACTACAGTGAGCATTCGGATTTCTCACAAACCTTTTTCTTTCCTTTTATTTAACTTACACTTTTATTCAATTTTACGCCGGTGCTAATTTCTATTTTCTTTCACCTTTCCAGATATTTTTCTTGAACTTAGATGATTTGAACTGGATGGAATATTTAGATAACTGTCTCAAACAAGGTCGAAAATTCATAGCCCACGAAGATCCTTCTAACATCCCCTACGCTAAGAAGAAGGCAAAAGTGTGAGTATCTAAGTTTTCTCTCTAATGCTAAGCAACCTTCTAAATAAATTATAACTGTTACGCTTTTATCAAAGAGAGAAATGTAACTATTTAGAAGCTACGATCTGTCAAAAAAATTTTGCTCCTTGAAGAAGAGCAATCTGTTTCTCTTTCTTTCGAAATGATGTCTAAATTTTCCATAAAAACCAACATGAAGGAAAGGTAGAAATTTGAGTAAATTTAAAATTGTCCTACTTCTCTTCCATCCATCAAAATGATTAAAATAAAAAAAAACCTAGATAATATGTTGACACGATATACAATTCAATTGAAAATTAAAATGAAAAAGCAACTCTGGCTCACAGAAGATGCTCATAGTGACACCCATTTATCTCGAGGCATTCTGGGCATTGATCAGCAGATTATTCTGAAGGCCCATTTTTAGTTCAGTTGGTCAAGTACACTCGGCGCGTATTCTAGAGGTCCGTGGTTAGAGTCCCGGCGAGGGCATTGCACATTTGTCTCTTCTGCTTCTAAAATACGTAATGTCTGTACAACCTTAGTCTCAAAAGGAATGTTTTATTGTTGCTCCTGAAGGTTATGAGATTTGGTTGGGAGACGCTTTTGACTTCAGTATTCGTCGCAAATGGTAATTAAATACTGAGACTTTTACGGATTTGGATGATCAGCATAAAAATGTTAATTTCTTATTCTAATTTTTTCATTATAACTTTTAAGGAATTTAATGAAAAGATAAGTATTTATTGCATATCTGAACACTTATTTTTTGTTTAACACTTAAATATGTTGCAATAAACTCCCATAGCATAGTTTATAACTATACGCTTTGTTCTCTTTCAGATGGTGGTTAGTAACTACTACTTTGAAGTGGTGCCTTATACTATACTTCTTTTATTATTTGTTCTGTCAATTCTTCTTGAACAACTCACACGTGAAAGAACGAATGTATACAATTTCCCCATGATAAATCAATATTAAGAAAATGGTTCTTAACATGAAACGAATTAGCTTAGTTTCCTCACCCTATTTAAGAACTTTTGATAATTAAAACGCTTTGACTGAAAGTTTTAGATGTCTTTTATTTTTAATTAATTGACAATATTTGTTCAATTTTTAGTAAAGATTCCATTTTGCTTATCAAAAAACTACAGATGGTTTTATGAAAGAACGACATAAATAAATCTACTTTCTATTAAAGAACAGAATCATGTAACCAGAAGCATATTTTTCCAGAGGAAGAATTTCAAGCGAATAAAAATAAAATTTTATTATGTAATGGCTAAATTTTGAAATACATATTACTTTTGCTGAACAGTCGGTTTTATTTAAAATTAGTTGACATTTACACATAAAAACAGAAACAAAATCATCGCATTTCAAGTTAACTTAGACAGCAGAAAGCATCGTGCTTGTAAAAAGGAACATATCAAATGTATTTTAAGAAGAAAGGTGCAGTTGTTTATAATATTAAAACTTTATGTGCTTTATGCAGTATGATATGGCTTCTCGGTTAATATAAGTTTTGACATTTCAGTTGTGAGAACATTCATACTATGAACTGTGATGAAAAAATACCATAAATGTTTAAATGAGAAAAGATCTTACAATGACAGTCACATTGTCATTATCTCCCCCTCAATCAAGAATACTTATACCATCGTTCTTAATATTTTTAAGCAGTTCGAGAAGTCTGCTTTCGTGAGTGTCTTTAGCCGCCTAGATGTCCTGAATTAATTCAGAATATTCGCCTTCCATAGTCCTTTTAATTTTGGGAAAAAGTTGTATGTCACAGGGTGATAGATCCATTAAATGAGGTAGATGACGACACACTATAATGTTTTTACTTGATAAAAATTGCCGTATCAGAATCGATGTGTGGCAAAGAGAATTATCACAACAGAGAATTAAATCGTTTGCTCATTTTTAGGCTGTTTATGTACAATGTTTCTTAAACATTTTTAAATTTCTTATAAAATACAAAGTTCAAAGAAGTTTTCTTGGATACAAACTCAGTTAGCTGAATTCCATAAACATTGAAAAACACCAATGACATACTGAATCAGATGTTGGATTTGATTGGCATTTTTTATTCGCCTAAGCACTTGCTTGAAACTAGTAAGTCAGTTTAGTCAGCATCAAAATAAGCTGTTTTTTAATATTTCAAGTGTTTTTTCAGTACTTCTTTTGCATCCTGAAACAAAGTTTCATGTTAATAAATTGCTGTTAATCCTTGTGAATAAATTGTCACTGAGTCATGGATTAGTCAGTGATCCACGACTTAGGCTTACATTTAAAAACACGTTCTCTCAGTCTCAACTCATAATTGACTGTTCAGAACGAAATGAGACTTTCCATATGTTTTACTAAGTGTTTAACGTGCAGCTTCAAAGACTGAAGATCTCTGCCTTTCCAATGCATAGCGCTCGGTGTTGAATAATTTGAAGGTAGAAAAACGCTAGAGGGCGCTGTTGCCCATGTTAATGTAGAGAAGAAAGTTTGCTTCTGTTGAAGGCGGCGGCCTAAGAATACGTTCTGTATATAGTTCATTAAAAATTATGTAAAATGTATAAAGCTTTATGAATCACTGAACCACCAAGATTAGATTTGAGAAAACGCATTACTACATGGTGCATCGGCCGGGAAGCTTTGATTTAGGAAGCCTTTGTGTGTTCAAAACAAAAAGTGGAATGAAGTTATCTACTTTCGATTTGGATTCAAGATGGAAAGTTCATATGCAAGGGACAATGGAATTCCAAATTGAGGTAGGGAAATCTTAAATTAATCATTTAGTGATTATTTGTAGTAAATTAGTAAATATTATTGCTGTCTTGGGTGTATTTAAATTAAATAAAATGGAAGATAAGTTAGAGAAATTGAAACGTAAACGTTCCTCATTGAGATCGTCTGTTACAAAGTTAATTAAACTGATTGAAGATAAATTAAAAATTGAAGTTGAGGAAAATTCGAAAAAAGAATTACGGGAATTGTATGAATTATTAATCGAAAAGAAAAATAAACTGAGAAAGCTTGACGATGAAATACAAGAGTTAATTGATGTTAACTTAATTGAAGAAGATTATAGTTTAAGTGAAGAATATAGTGACAAATGTGTAATTGCTTGTAGTCAAATTAAGCAATGTCTAGATGAGGTTACTACAGTACCACCAGCGCAGAATTCCCAAAATTCTGATTTAAACCAGTCTACTGGTAATGGAATTTCACAGATAAGTTCCAGTCCTAGTGGAAATAGTACGCTGAAATTACCAAAATTAATGATTGATAAATTTTGGGGAG
>KK122534.1:5105-53263 GCA_000611955.2 Stegodyphus mimosarum
ATTATACAGATGTTACATTTTTTTTTATTTAAATACATGAAGAAACCAAAATACATGTACAGTTTTCAAAATTGCAATATGATATAACACTTGTAAATGTAAAATATACATTTTCAAAATTTCATAATGTTCTTATAGACAAAAATCAATTATTATATGATGTAGTCATGGAAGACATTCTAATAACAAATGTATATATTTAATAAACAAAAATACTCATACTATACAAATGGTTTATAAAAACATGTAATACCCCAATTTTCTTAAAATATACAGAAGGCTTGTTAATAAGAACAGCATACCTGTTTTTTAGTCTCTTCTTTCCATGCCTTTTCTCTTGCATCATCCCACCAACCCTGATTTTCCATGTATTTTCTTAAGCGTGATATTGGATGATCTTTCTGGTGCCAAAATCTCACTTCATCAACAGATCTGTAAGCGCTGCTATCATCAGATGTGCTATGGTGACCAATCCTGTATTTGGGGGGGGATGATCTTAACAATTTCCATTTTATTAAATATTAAAAATTACAGCAAGAAACAAGTTTTTTTTATGTATAATATCAAATTCAAAATTCAAAAAATATTATATATAAACCCACCTCTTTAAAACCTGTGTGTAAACTACCATGAAATGGAAAAAAAAATATTATGACATTTTTCTTTATTTCATAATAATTTACCAAAAAATTGAAAATACAAATTATATTCAAGAATTTTGATAATTTTGACAATCTGATTTTACAATTTAAATTTTTACACAACTTCAAAATTTTTTGAAAAATGCAAATTTGGTAAACAACATAAAGTTTGGCATATAAATACTACTGATTATATCCTATGTTCTACTTGCAGATTTATCTAAACATTGAATTTTATAATTAATTAATCCACACTGTTATTGCAAATTTAACAACTATATTTCAGGGACAAAAAAAAAAAAACTTTTCATCATTATACAGTTGTTTAATAACAATGACACAAATACATAAATCATGATAAAATAATTCAGGGTATAAAACGTCATGGTTTCAGGATATAAAGTTATTTAAAGCATTCTTAGTCAGCATTTTTCAATTTTAAAGAAAAGTTATACAATTACTTAAAATTTTCCCTTACTTAGTGATAAACTTTGATGTCTTCTTTTCTAATAAATATATATTTAACAAAAATTGTTCACAAGTTACATACTTCAGAATAATTTATCTTCCTTTCTCTTACAGAGTCTGATATATCGTATCCCTTGCTTGCTCAGATATTAAGCACTTTCCTTTTCAAGGCAATATGATATAAAATTTTCTTCTGTTCTACACTATTTTACTAATGTGTTTAGGTGATAATGAAACATTGATTGGAGATTAATATTATCTCTTCTTGATACTTATGTACTATTTAGCTTCCAGCAATACACTACCAACATATCAGTCACAACAGCTTGTAAGGTTGCCACAATACTGGCATAACAGTAGTCATGGTTGAGCTTCTGCAACAGTTGAAGAAAAATAGTCCAAAGATGGTATTTTTGGGCATTGGCGTGCACGTAGAGTTAATTTTTCCTCATGAATTACATATAGCTGTTTGAAGGTATTTGCATTTTAATAAAAGATTGAATTTTGTCACAAAACTTAGAGCTCATAATAAATTTTCTTTTATGTAAATTTGGTCATTTTTATATATATTACCAAAAGCAACACTAAATCTGCTGTTATTCCTTTTCAACATTAACTACAATAATTAAGATTATTATAATGAATAAATATCTTCTCTTTAAATGTTACCAGATCTTTTATTTTTCAATTTTACTAAGTTACCTTCTAAAAGACTTCTCCTTCCCTTCGCATTTTAAAAACATAAAAGCAACTTACACACATAACCATACTTTTAAAAATTACTTTAAACTATTATGGTATATTTATTGGTTGGTTATTTCATGATTTTTATAGTTTGTTGTTAGTGGGAGAAATGACAATTTTTATGATCAAAATACATTTAAAAAATAATTATAATATTTTTACTATATAGTAAATGTATGACTCTGTGATCATTTTTCTGAAATAAGATTTAACCTAGGATTAATCATTTAAAGAACTTATCATATCCAATTTTTCTCATGCCTCAAATAATACATGATTTAAAATACGGAAGTTCTATTCATTTCACTGTTATATACATGAACAACTCAGATTATTATATTAATTAGGGAAGTATTGTTTGTTCAAATAGTTAGTCACTTTCATTAACCTAAATAGCTATTCAAGTAATATAATCTGGAATATATCTCACATTCCTTATGCAATAATATTTTTAATTAATCTATCATAAAAACAAATATTGGCACCTGTAGGTCATAGCCTCGATTAGTGCTGGTTTAGATTCCTCAACAACTAACTGTCGAGCAGCTTTTGTTACATTATAGACAGCCAATATATCATTTCCATCTACCCTAATGGAGGGAATGCCATAGGCAGGACCTCTTGCAGCTAAAATAACAATTAAATCATTATTACATACATAATAAACAAAATACAAAAAGAAATAACTGAAAGCAACTACACAGCCTAATTTCCTATTATGCGATCCTCAGAGGGGGTGGGGGTCAACGTAGAGAAGTCAGTGAAGCTACTGACTACAATCTGTACAAGGCAGTTTCGGCCACAGGTGTATACAATCATGAACCTAGTGGTTCTGGAGGCCTCGGAAAGGTCATTTATTGCCCGGCCCGTGGGTAGCCCCCCGGTTTTGCTGCGTAATGGTGATGGCCCACAGCGACGGCCAGCTTGAGCGACTGGTAGGTATCAAATTGATGACCAGTGGTGCCCTGGGGTTGTAGTTACTTCAGATGCATTGGCGCCAATCCCTCCAAGGTTCTGGGACAGGGGTTGAACCCTTGGGTCTAGTTCGAAGGGGGAGGGGTGATGACTCTTAGTGTCATTAAGTTGACAGAAAGGGGAACACCCAAAATCTTATCTTCCTATTATGCATATCCCACCTCCTTCCCCAGGGTCAATGCAGAGAACTCTGTAAAGCTACTGGCTAGATTTGTACTTAGACAGTCTCGATCATGAGGGCATAAAATCATGAGCCTGGTGGTTCCTTGTGCCAGCTCAGAGATACCTTGAGATGAAACTTCATCAGCTCAGCCGTGGTGGCTCGGTGAAAGTGCGTGTAGTACTGGTAAGAACAACTGACGACCAGTCGAATTAATTTCCAGATGTGCATGTTTTCCGCCATCATGAAACCTGGGAACTGGGAGAGGTGACCCCACACACCAGTGGCTACAGAGAACTTTTAAGTCTATCATCACAGTTGGAGGCTCAGGGCAGCAGCCTGATTAGCATCTATTTATCTTCTTAGGGAACAATGACTGGTGGCGCTACCCCTGCCTGATATGGAGGCCTCTCATTTAGGACCAGTCCATATAGTGCCAATTGGCAGAACATGCATAACAAATATTATTATTCCTATTATGCATAATTTTTAAAATCAAATATACACAGTTATGGAAATGCATGTGATGTGCAAAATACAGTTAAAAATATTTAAATGAATTCAGAATTTAAGACATAATCTTGCAAAAGCATTCAGTATAATTTCCATTCACGATAACTGAGATCATCTATATCACTAGAGTGCACAAAGGACACACTGGAGACATCTATATATTGGAGTGCATCATCTATATCACCACTGCAGTACACAAATTACAAGTAAGTAGACACTCTCATGGCCTTATTTTACCTGAAAGTGAACCTACATACTATATTTTATGATATAGTCTTTTCATATGCACTAAAATGCAATTTGGTAAGGAAATATATTTCAGATCCCCTATACAAGAGTGCAACAAATAAAAGAACATAATATATCTTACCAACGCCATCTCCCTTATACTGTTCATGAGTGGGAGTAGAAATGGCATATCCATTGTTGCGACTAAAAAGAAAGAAACATATATATATATACACACACACATATATATACAGATAGAATTTATTTAAATTAATTAAATCAAAATTGAGAAATAAGAGATAAAAACATGCCACTGCTAACACTTTAGGCTACTTCACAAGTAAAAAAAATCTGTTGCCAGCTTTTGAAAAAGTACATACAGAAAATGCTCAGTCATAAAAAAGCATTACACTCATTTCAGTTTTTAATGCAAAAATAAAACAAGGCATATGCATTAAATATAGTCTTATTAGTTAATGTACAGATATGTTGCACATACTATCTTTTTGTAAATCAATTATTTGAAAACTCTATTCTGAAAGCCTTTTAATTAAGAAAAGTAACATACCAGAAGAAAATAATAGGACAGTTTAGGGTGGCAGCAAAATTCAGAGCAGCATGAGCATCACCTTCACTTGAGGCACCATCTCCAAAATAACAAATGACACAAATTTCTTTTTGGGACCTCTTTAATGCATAAGCACTTCCAACAGCTGCATGAGATAGGTTTTTTTTTTTTTTTTTGTATTCCATTAGAATTTTGTTTTGCACAAAAAATTGTTCAAAACAACATTCTAGAAATTAAGATTTTTCTAAAAAATACATAAAGCTTCATAAAATACACAATGAACTGAAAATTAAATAAAACCATACATTTATTAGAGGAAAGAACATTAAATATAATCATGGATTTTTCATGCAACAGATAACAAAACTGATACCCCCCAAAAAAACATTTCAATTGCATAACAGTTATTTAAAATTTCATATCTTTTTCATATTGAACACCTGTAATTTTTGGAAACATTTAATATTAAACAATTAGTTATTTACAAATACTAAAATTAGTTTCCCACTAATTTTTTTATGCATAGCATTCTGTATATAATTTACAATATATATGACATTTTTTATAGTGCATTTGCATTGTTAAGAGATTCTGAAGATCTAATTGACAAGTATAATTACTTTCACAAATTATATAAAAGATATGTCTCATGAAACATTTCAAAAGCCAAAGTTTAAGTTAAAACAGAATATCCTTACAAATTTATGGAATTTGCGGCTACGTGCATTGAATCTGAATTATAATTGGGGGGGGGGGGGGAGTAAAAAAGAACATATAATGTTGTACTGCTTAAAAAACTATTTAAATTAGCCAGTTTTTATATGGAGATAATATTGTGGATTTGTGATAAAATTTTGAGTTGGCAATATTTATGTAATAATGAAAGGAATATGGTAGTTTTGACTTCAAAAAAATTTACAATTTGAATATATTGAGCACTATCTTTCATTACATTTTATTTTGGGTGATGATTGAATTAAATGGTGTTAGATAACATTTGAAGTGTAAGAACTGCAAGATGTGTTCTCAAAGGGACAAATCACAAGATGTTTTTCACAATCTAATTGAAAGCAAATTTTAAATTTCTGGAAAGTTTGCTTAGAAGACTATGAGTAGCAACATTCTGTATTTGGCAACTGTCAGAGATTATTACATTCCCTTGTACTTGCTCTCATGGTTTAAATGATACAACATCCAGCTAGCAGCTGCAAGATCCATGTTTCAAATGTTGGTGAGGGCAAAGTTGATTTTTCACATTTCCTTACCTCAAAAATTCTAATAGTCTCCCCAATTTTGTTTAAACTAAAATGTAATAGACAATAATTCATCTCCATGTGGATTTGTCAACTAGGTCTTATCCTCTTCCCAGTTACCCTTATTATATTCCTTCATAAGCACTATCATGATATAACTTTAGCATGTTTAGTTAGCAACTGGAAAGCCTGTAGTTCAAATCCTAGCATCCGCAAAATCCATTTCTTATGTTTCTTGCACAAAGTTTTAAGGAGCTCTACATACTGAATATGTAATTTATTATGATAGCACTAAGTGAATTGCAGAAAATTTTCTTCATAGTGAACTTTCTAAGAAGTTGCTTAACTGAGGAATATCTCCCAAACTTAATGGAATTAGTAGCTTAAAGGCAAGGAATAAATCCGGAATCCTGAACTTAATGCAATTAGTCACATAAAGGCAAGGCATAAATCTGGAATATACCTTGCATACTTCACTACTGATATGGATTCAACATTTATTTTATCTTACATGGTTAAAAATTAAAATAATTTCATAGCTTATTGATTAAGGTTATATAAATTCAGAATGCATATATGTGTGAGAAAAAAAGGGAGAAAAATGCATAGAAATCTACTTATCTGCTTTGGATTCATTTCTGGATGTTACCAATGTAAGTAAACACAGGTTTTCTCAAATAAATAAATACTGAGTAAGGCCCACAATTTAACAATTATTAATGTCTTAATACACTCAACTAGGTTAACTTTGGTAGAATAAACTAAATTATTTCAGTCCACCTGAATAAATACATTTAAGAATTTTTTTTTTTTTTTCTAGACGTGAATACAACATAATATATTTGCTAAAGTTTTGAGTTAAAGTAAAGAAAGAGGTTGAATTACAATAAAGAATCAAAAAACTTGCCCCTCCCCAAAAGACCATTTTCTGATTTTTTATTGGAGCATTAAAGGGTTATTATTTCAAAATCATTTATATATAACATAACATTATTGAAGTAACACAATTTGTTTAAGAAACTACATATAAAAATATTTCACTAACAGTTTAACATTCATTAATACTTGGAAATTATGCATACAGAATAAAGAAACTGATTCAAAAAAAAAAGTTTGAGTTTATATTTTTCAAAAACGTCTAATAATCACCTTGAGGTAACTGGGTAGCCAATGGTGAAGATATGGAAACAAAATTTAGATCTTTCTGGCCATAATGGACAGGCATCTGTCTTCCTTTTGTTACATCATTTTTATTTCCATAGCACTGGTTTACAAACTGATCCAGAGTATAGCCTCTATACATCAAAACTCCTGAAATATTTAAAATAAATGAAACAACATGGAAAACATAAAGAAAATTACAACTTTCCACATATATACTTTGATACAGATATGTTATGTAAATAAATAATTTTTATACATTATGGTTATAAAATAAATGAAAAAAATACACTCTAATCTCAAGTAACTTTTATTTATTTTTGTTACACAACTAAAATTCTTTTTTTAAACTCAACCTTCCACTTTCAACTGCCAAATAAAAATACTTTTATTTTAATAAGATAAACAAATAACTACAATATTTTGCTGACTTAAAGAAAACTCAAAAACCTGCTTCTCTGTACTGTCCATATATTAAATCCTGAGGATGTAACGCAGCTGCACTTCCAAAATGTGTGCCTTCCTCACCAAAACTGGTCATATAGAAAGATATTCGGCCTTGCCTTTGAGACTCATATAGAATTCGATCCATTGTGTTTAGTAATGTCATACCTTTATACAGTTTCGTGATTTCATCTTGACCAAGCTGCAATTAAATAATTTAAAAAATTGCTATATTATCTGTACAGTGAATGTCTTTTAAAATAAAAAATATACTTATGTATTAATGGATTTACCTTGACAGAGTTTGGAAATTTTTTAACAGGAGGAAAAATGAAAAAACAGAAAGACTTATTTTAGCAAAAAATTATTTATTACATACATACAGAGGCAAAGCTCGAAATTTTTTGCTCTTAGGCAAAAATTTATATATATGTAAGATATAAAATATGAAAAAAAAATTACTAACAGATTACTAACATATTCTGACATTAGCTCTTTTAGCTCATGATTTTAATTTGGCTACATCTCTTTCAAAGAGTCTGTATTGCATCACTTACATCATTATTTCATCTGAAATGATCTGCAGTGTTGTAGAGCTTTGTCCAATCACCATTTAAAACTGAAGAAAATATGCCAAGTTAATAAACCCTCCAGCTGCTAAATATGTACCCACTTTCTTTCCTACTCTTGCTTTACAAGCATGTACTTAATCGCTTAGTTGTCTTCATCTATAATTTAAAGATGTGATACACATATATAAAACTGCGAGGCACTTATGGCACCATAGTGCTGTGAAAATCAAGATCAGACGTCCTAAGAAATTAATGATGTGTGATTGAAGATATTTATCAAGAATGTCCAGGAATAAATTATGTGTAGAACTCGGCACGCTCATCAGCAAGTAAATCATGCCATCTATCCAAGCTATTTTCTAACACAAAGTTATCTACAGATAAATCACTGAAGAGATAGCTTGAAACTGTTGCTTAGATGGAATGATGGACTTGCAGAAAAATGTGGTGAGTTCAAGACAAATTTTATTCCTGGAAATTCTTGATACATATTTTCAGTTTGTTTTTCAACAAACAATTAATAAAGCAGTTCTTAAGAGTTTGCAGAGCTAAATTTAACATACAGACTATTATAGCATGCAGACATATAGCTGTTCTGGCTGCCTTTTTCATCAAATATGCATGCACAATCTAATCAAACTAGTCTATTTGGTTTGTGAATAGCCCAAACTACCCTATTCAGTTTGTGATAGCAATTTTTTTGCTGTGCTTTAATACAATCTTATGCTCAAATATAAACAATACTGCAAAAATAAATACAAAATTATTATAACACACAAAACAGTCTAGTTTTGGTTAGATTTCACATTTGATGACAATGCTTCTATATTGCACATAGGCCAATACCTGTAGAAAAAAGAATTCATTATGCAGCACTGGAATCAACAATAAACAAGATAGACCACTGTGACATTTGCTTTTAAATTATTTGAAAAGAAGACATAAAACTTTTTTTATAATTAATAACAGAATTCATTCACAAAATTCAAAATTAAATCTATACATATAAAATAGCTAATTTATTACTGCTCTTTGAATATTCAAAAATCAAAATGTAATGGAGCTCTTTGGCCTAATGTTGTGCACCAACAGCTAAGCCACTGCATACATACCTATTATTACATACATATTTTATGTTTTAACTAGGTATTTATCTTGAAAATGAATCAACCAACCTATTTAAAAATGGCTTTTTGTTTCTTTTCTTGTGATGGAAGATATTTGGTGATCACTTTGATAGATTAAATGCAGTTAAACATATATGAAAATGATGATGTTGCTTATTAAAACTGAAGAACTGTTATGCACACGGCTGCATTAATACGCAAGTATCTAAAAGATTTCATGCACAAAAATCTAACATATAAAAATTTATTCTACTTCACTTCTGGAATTCATACAAAATTTTAAAGACTGGAAACAACTAAATAATAGACAAATGATTATTTCATAGAAAACTTCATACAGTTTAAGAGAATATGAAAAATACTTGCTTCAAGCAGCAAATAATTCTAAACAGTCTCCCAAAATCTCACCATGGAGAAATAAAAATAAATAAAAAAGAAAGAACAGTTGCACCACCTATTTGGGGTGGGGGGGGGAAGAAAAGAATTTAGGGGGAAAAAACCTAAGATAAGGTTTTTAAAACATTTTCTTTCTATTCTGGAACCACAGGTTTCAAATTAGAAAGATTTAACTAAAACTTATGGATTTTGATGAATGGGAAAAAATTACGAGAAAATTAATTTAAATTGAAGAATGCAAAGTGAAGTGAAATTATTTTCAATCAGAAACCTGAAAGTTTCTTCAGGCATGTTGTATAATCAAAAGACAAATTTGACAGCACTAAGATATTTAATATGCTACTGAAATCATGATATTTACGCAATATTACCAAATTTCATAAAATAGGCTCCTCTATATTTCAGACTAATTGATTAACTTTTTATACTTCACATACCCTTGAAATATTTAGATAACTAATTTTCTGTGCATAGACAGAAAAAATATAGTATAACAATGGAAATGAATATGTATATATTATACATAAATGGTGGATAATTTACATAAAATCTGGGCTAAAGTAAATAAGAATAATGTTATGGATACAAAAAATTTCTTTAGTAAGGATAAAATTTCAAACTAAATAAGAAAGTCAATTAGAATTTTTTTCTAATTTTATATAGATACAGTAAAACTCTGTTTAGCACTGTTTTGGTTTAATGCTCTTTTATTTGAATTATGGGATTCCCCGAAATTGCACACAGCGTTAGGCTAAAGAACGTCTATGTAAAGAAGAAAAGGTTCCATAGACATAATGTAAACAGTTTGCTATTATGGAAGTTTTTGTTTGCTATTATGTAAACAGTTTGCTGAGGAAAAATCCACCAAGGGATTTGGCGACGGAACCTGCCAGCGAGAATTTTCCCCTCCGCCATCTGTACAGAAAATTGAGGAACACATTATTAGGAAGAAACAATCTCTGACAAAACATTTCTTCTTTGAAGTTATGCGATAATTTAAACTCAGAGTTTCATACTTTTTTAGCTCAAAATAACTAAGCCATTAATTAATTTATTTGTGTGAAAAAATATTTTCTTTTCCTTTAAAGTTTAAAGAAATTTAAAACAATATTTGTATTATGAACTCTTGATAAACGTGACCTTCGAACTTCGATGCCCGCTTCGAGCTTTGGTGCTTCTGCGACATGTATTTTGCGCATGCACAGCTGTTTCCCTCTACATTGGGAAGGAGCCACTCCTGGTGCAGAGAAGTTTTTCTACTTCACACTACATATTCTTTGGTTAGCCTTCCCTATATCCGAAACAGTTTATCTGTGTGTCTTCTTTCCTGCTGTGTTATACGAACATATTTTTATCGTTTCAAACATTTGTTGACGTTATTGTACGTATAAATTTATATAATATAATGATTGATATAGTGACAAATATTATGATCTTTAGTTTTTATAATGGGTGATAATAAAAAACACAAAAATAAAGCAACAAGAAAAATCATTTCACTAGAAACTAAAATGCAAGTGATTAGAAGATTAGATACTGGTGAACGTCAATCTCAGATTGGTGCTACATTGAATTTGGCAACTTCAACAATAAGGACTAGTCTTAAGAATAAAGGAAAAATACTGTCTTCAGCAACTGCAACTACGACAAGCTCTGCAACTAGAATTATCTGTTCTAGAAATAATACAATAGAGGAAATGGAAAAACGACTTTCTATATGGATTGACGATGAAATTGAATGCAATATGCCATTAAGCCAATCCATTATAATGGAAAAAGCAAGAAGAATTTTTAATTACATTCAGGTTGAGGCAAATGGCACAAGTGAAACTTTCGTTGCAACTCGAGGATGGTTTAATAGATTTAAACATCGAAATAATCTTCATAACATACAGATTACGGGAGAAGCAGCAAGTTTAGATAAGAAAGTGGTGGCTGAATTCCCAGTAACATTAAAAACATTAATTGAACGAGGAAACTATCCTCCAGAATTGGTTTTTAATATTGGTGAAACAGGCCTATTTTGGAGAAGAACGCCAAAACGAACATTTCTATTCCGTGAAGAAAAACGTGTATCAGGATTTAAAGCTGTCAAAGATCGCTTAACCCTTCTACTGGGTGGTAGTGCAAGGGGAGATTTCAAATTAAAACTACTAGTTGTTTACCATTCCAAAAACCCAACAGCGATAAAAGGAATATCCAAATCAACTTTAATTTGGGAGTCTAATAAAAAATCATGGATAACTATGAAAATTTTCCAGAATTGGTTCCCTAAATATTTTTGCCCATCTGTTAAACGCTATGCAAAATTAAAAAACTTGAATCAAGAGCACTACTTTTAATTGATAAGGCTCCAAGCCATTAAACGAATTTATCTGACTTAATAACATGCATTTCAGTCGAAGTGGTTTTCTTGCCACCTAACACAACTGCCTTAATCCAACCAATGGATCAAGGAGTTATATCAAATTTTAAGGCTTACTACCTGCAGCGAACATTTAGACAGATGTTTGAAAAAACAGATGAAGAAGAGCACAATCAATAAGAGATTTTGAAAAAACTACAATATCATGAATGCTGTAGAAAACACAAACCTTTCTTGGAATGAGGTAAAAGAAAAATGTTTGAAAGGGGTTTGGAAGAACATTTGGCCAGATCTAAGCAAGGGTGGTGACACTGGGCACTCTGTTGATACTAATAAAATAGTGGAATTAGCAAAACAAACTGGTTTAGATGAGGTAAACGTGGAAGACGTCGAAGAAACAGCAGCAAGTCTTTCTAATGATGAGCTCAAGGAATTAGTGGACCTAGAAGAACACAAAAATATTGAAAGTAATGATTCTGAAGAAGATCAAAAAGAACTTTCAACACCGTTTCTAAAAACTAGTTTGACCACTATAACAGAAATTATGGACCAATTTATTGAAAATAACCCAAATTTTGACAGGAGTTCAAAGGCAAGACGGGGTGTTACAGATGCCTTATCCACTTACCAACAACTTCTTACACAGCATAAAAGGAAAACGTAAATTACATTAGATACCTTCTTTTAATAAAAAGGCAGAAAATTGGAAATACAAAAGAGATTGAATGATCTGAAATGTAAACATACTGACTTAGAATTTTATTTATTTTTATATGTATATTCGTTTATTATGTTTCTATATTTGTAAGAAACAAATTTTTGCTTTATTGTTATAAAAACATAATTAATAAATTTAATGGTAAAATACCTGACCAATTTACTACCCACATTCCCCTAACACCATTAATTACACGATGAGATAACCTCGTTTAATGCTGTTTCATATTAGGCTCTACTTTGATGGAACATATACCTCACGTTAAGTGAGGTTTTACTGTATAATGTAGATTTATAAAATCTGATTCTATAACATGAATACCTTTGGATCATTGGATGGATCGATGATATTTCCATCTCGATTCATTATTTTCGACGACGAGGTTTTATACCACGATGTTTTAGAACTGCGATGGAATTGGAAAAGCGAATCGTTGAAAAAATGTGAAATTGTGGTCTATCAAATTCTTCTAGTTTTGGAATATTCTGAACAGTGCTTTCAAACTAAGGAAATAAAAACACTAAACTTTATTAAAAAAATATTATCACTTTAGGAACAAAATGATTAAACAATGAATTTAGATGGGGAAAAATGAATTAACAGAAAAAGCATATACATCATTATTCATTCAAATGTTATTCAAAGATGAAGTGGAAGGGCTTTATAATTAAAAATATATTTTTGAAGTTCAAAATAATGAAAAGTTAAAATTTTTAACATGAGCATTCATTCTTTAGGAAAACAATATAATCAGAGTTACAAACTGTACTATGTACTAAAATAAAATAATGTTTATGGGTACTTACGTATTATGACGACTACCTGGATATCTCGCCAAATCCGGCGACCTTTGTATGTTATACAGGTTAAGCCTAACATTGGTTATAAGCGGGAATTGAACCTGAGCCCTTCAGCACGGCAGTCGGCGACGTTAACCACTATACCGGTTGGGCGGCTATAAAAAAAGGTTAACCCTAATATAGGTTATAGAGGGCGCTGAAATAAAGAGTATTATCTCGCACTAGTCCCGCATTTGCTATTACCACAGCTTTTTTTGCTATATTTACGCCGATTATTACGTTTAGGTGAAACACGTGAAACTTTTTGCGAATATTTTTTCCGAATGGATATCAACATTTTTCAACTTCCTTCAAATGAGGAAGAAGCGATAGACTTCTTCAGAGAGGCTAGAATTTTACCTAAAGAATGCATTTGTAAAAAACGGCCATGATATGAAATTTTATAATTCAGGATTTTATTGGAAATGCAATGTCAAAAATTGTCAACCAAAGTTTGGTGTTCGAACTGGTACGTGGTTTGAAAACAGTCGTATTGAATTTTTAAAAGCTTTGAGATTTATTTACTTTTGGGCATATGAACAGTCGTCCATTAAATGGTGCAAACATCAGTTGGATTTATTCGATAAGACGGTTATTGACTGGAATAATTATATGCGTGAAGTGTGTGTGAAGGATTTGGAGGATAATCGAAAGATTAAAATTGGAGGGCCCGGAATGATTGTCGAAATTGACGAAAGCCTTTTTACGCGTCGAAAGAATAATCAAGGTCGTATCATGCCACAACAGTGGGTCTTCGGTGGAATTTGCCGAGAAAGAAAAGAAACATTTCTAGTCAGAGTTCCAGACCGGAAAACGACAACATTAATGCATGAAAACTAAAATAATATTGCTGAAGGCTCAACAATAATGTCAGATTCCTGGCCTGGATATCAAACAGAAGAGCTCATTGCTGCCGGTTTTGAACATTTTAAGGTGAATCATCGATACAATTTTGTTGACCCATCTACACAGACTCATACCGAACATGTTAAAAGGATGTGGGGTTCCGCAAAATGGAGGAACAAGCGACAACGTGGGACAAGTCGCCATCATTTGGATACCTATTTAGCTGAATTTATTTGACGGAAAAAGGAAGAAAAGCCTTTAGACGCTATTTTGAAAGCTATTTCCCGCCATTTTCCTTATCAATAACGTCAATATTTTCTTTTAACCAGGTTTAAGTAAGTTAACTATATTGTGCTGCCATCTGTTATTTAAAGTTAACACTAAATGCCTCTCAATTTTTTAAAAATTTGTACGCATATTATGTATCAAAAATATAATTTATTTATGTAACTTTCACTGAAGCTTATTCAGAAGTAAGTTTAATAATTGTTAATTATCATTTACAGTAGTAAAAATAAAAAAGATTAATTTTTTCTATTCGTATTTGGTATATCATTTTTTTATATGTATACATATATATATATATATTCGGGATTTTAGTATTTTAAGTTTTTGTTCTTTTATAATTGGGGCTTTCATTTTTAAAAGAATTTAAATTAATTTGCTTTGATGAAGTTCTTTTATTTAATTTATAAACATAAACTAAAAAATGCCGATGAAGATTTTTATCTCCAAATGTCGCCAAGGTAGTCGTCATAGTACGTAAGTACCTGTTTATGTATATTTATATTAAATAAATCTTGAATCATCAATTTAAGTGTATGTATTTAATTTTCTTCTCTTCAATAAAGAGACAGTTTCCATTTTAGGAAGTTTACATGAGATATATTATACATATATCTAAAAATCAAATAAACTTATATACGAAATACTTCAATTTAATAACAGAGCTTAGAAGTTCACCTTTTCATTTCAGTGCAATAAAATAACAGAAACTACCTCTATCAGTATTGTCTCATACAAGCAGGTGATTGATGTTTGATATGAATCTCAATAAAAATTGTTTATGATGAAAAAGAAATGCTTTATTTGATATTTCTGTAACACCTGGTATATTTTATCTTCATAAAAAATTATTTCTGATAATTCTCACAGAATTAAAAAAAAAAAAAAGCTGATACAGACTGTTAAAAGCTATTCTACAAAGACAAACTTATGTTGTGCTTCATTTACTGCATTCAAATAATGAAAAATAGCCACTCAAATTAGTCATATTGCAAGTATGTATTCATTTATATCTTGTGCAAGCCATCTATAACACAAAATAAAATCAGGTTTGAGTGTAACGGCAGTAAGGAAAAACATAAGGTAATTAACTACTTCTAAAAGACAGATACAGATAATTTAGAACAAACAGAAATGTCAAAATCAGGTTTGAGTGTAACAGCAGTAAGGAAAAACATAAGGTAATTAACTACTTCTAGAAGACAGAAACAGATGATTTAGAGCAAATAGAAATGTCAATATTCAATCTTGAAATTCATGAAAGGAGAGAGGAAAGGCATGAAAACATTAAAATTAATCATTTATAATTGGTATACAAAATGTAATAAATTACACAAATTCAATCGTTAAGTTATTTTATGAATACATTCAACAATTGATCAACTCTATATAACTTGGTTAAATTTTAAAACCTGCATTTCCTTTGAGATATCTAACCATATATTTATGCTCGCTTACATTACAGATCTACTGTAAAATCTGAACTACACTGAATACCAATAAGAATTTGGACACCGGTGATAGAAAAGAAAAACTAACTTTATTCAAAATCAACAATTGGCAGAGCCTCCACAAGAGGTAATTACAGCGTGGACCCTCCGGGACATACTTTCCACAAGTCTTTGTGTATGACAGCTAGTGGTATTTTCTTCCATTCGGCTTAGAGAAGACATAGAAGTTCCTTCACCGATTTTGCACGGGTAGTGCACCCCTGAATTCGGCGATGCAACTCGTCCCAGAGGTTCTCGATAAGGCTCAGGTCTGGACTCTGGGCAGGCCAGTCCATTCGATGAACTCCATTTGCACCATTCCAAGCCTTGGTTAACGTCGAAACATGACAACTGGCATTGTCGTCCTGATAGTAACAGGGATCCAACCCGTAAAACTGCCACAACGTAGGAAGCACATTGTCATCCAAAATAGTGCAGTAGGCATCGGAGTTGAGCTTACCATGAATGGGGACCAAAGGTCCCAGCCCATACCAGGAGAAACACCCCCAGGCCATAATTCCACTTCCGCGGAACTTGACTGTTGGCATAATGCATTCTGGCAGGAGAGGTTCTCCAGGTAGACGTGAGACCCAGACCCTGCCATCCGAACAGTGAAGGGTGAACCTTGATTCGTCACTCCAAAGAACCCGTTTCCGCTGATCTACGGTCCAATTTCGATGTGCTTTGCACCCCATTAACCGAGCAGGGTGGTTGGACTTTGTGATCAAAGGCTTATGGGCAGCAGCACGACCATGAAAACCAAGCAGATGTGCTTCCTTGCGGATGGTATTCAATGAAACAATACTCCCGGATGCCTGTTGAAACTCCTCGCAGATGAGGGCCATCGGCTGGGTGCAGTTCTTCCGAATTTCTCTGGACAGCACTCGTCGGTCTCTATCTCCGAGTTTCGTTGGTCAGCCAACTCGGGGCACATTCCGACAATCACTGCTCACCTTCCACTTCTTAATCACATAGGCCACTGTCAATTTTGGGTACTTCAGATCGCTGGATATGTCCCTTAAGGATCGGCCACATTTGTGATACCCGATAATTATACCTTTCTCGAAATCAGAGAACTCCGAACTGCGAGGCATCTTGCATGCGACTAAAGCCGATGCTGTTTCCTACACAATATATACCGGCGGAGTCCGTGACGTACCTTAGGACCACAGATATCGTCATTTGCATAGGTGTCCAAATACTTATTGGTAGTCAGTGTATTAAGAGGGAAAAAAATAACTACAGCATTTGGAATTAATAATTCTGGAAAGATTTCAGTTAGCTTGTATTTGTTTCAACCTAAGTTTCGTTTTGACACTAATTATAGTCATTTTCATTGCTTAATAATTTGTTATAACTTATTTCAATACTTATTAATTTTTACACAAATAATGCTGATGATTTTAGAAAATTAAAAACATTTCCATTTTATATTACATTAATGGTAATTGCAATCATATAAACATATTCTTAAAATTATATTTAATTTAGATAAGATATTACACTTTATTTAAAAAAAAATAAGAATGCATACCTACACACATTTTAAAGGAAGTTCATGATCATAATGCCCCCTTTTGAAAATTCTAAAGCACAGTGCATCGCAGTACATATCTGAGAAATTTATAGTTCAATTAACTTTAACAATCACCCAGCAGGTAACTAGCTAAAATTAGCACTTTATTAAAACTAGGTGATATGGAGAAATAAAAATGAAGTAATTAACTGATATTATTCATATTAAATTTAAGAAAAATTTTTTATTAGAGAATAATTTCATAATCTCTAGTCACTAGTAATTTCTCATAGTCATTAGTCTTTCGGAAATTAATAGATTTAATGGCTTGTATTTAATCTAACTTACCATATGCAAAAATTTTAATCATGTTAAAATATTGCAGATTTTAATACAATTAAAATTTTTGTTAAAAAAAGTTGTCCAATAACTATTGAAATACAATTTGAATTATCGCCCCCGCTAAAAAAAGTAGAATCTGCAATAATTTTGTTTTGGGCACCTACATAGCTATACCCTTCCCAGTAGCCTACCTTGAAACTAATTAATTTATACCCTATTAGTTATAGCTATTTTTGACAGTAACTGATCTACTTTATTTTAGTCAAGCTTATAGATATATGCTACTCCACTTTAACATTTTGACTGTAAACCACTTTCTAACTTTGGCCTTTTCAACTTTCACTGAAGATGATACCTTAATAGTTAAATTTTTGATAAGATTCCATTTTCTCAAAAATTTCGATGTGGCTTGAAATCAACTTTGGAAGAAGTTCTTCAATTTCTGTTTCAACTAAATTACGATGAATGAACAGCTTCAAATTTTGTATCCTTTTTTTCACTGATTTTGTTCTAGATGTTAGTTATTAATAGAAACTATCTATAGACTGAAATATATGTCTTTTAAATTTTTCTTTCAATGTCAAGGTTTCATATCTTGCCTCTTCTCTTGGCATCACCTTCTTAAACCTTTTTTGCCATAATTTGTGAGTGGGTATGACCATTTTTTTACAAGTTATTGTGGAAAATATTCATGCATTTTCAACCAGTTCATCTTGGATCTTAAAAAAAAAAAAAAAGCTTTAAAACAACTAATTTTGCATCATTTTATCCTTTTATCAAGTAAATTCCTTCAGTCTGCATGTAATCTTGGGTATGGTTCCCCTCAAGAATGTTACACCACAAATGAAGGTAACCAAGAAAGTTGAAATCAAAATGTTTTTCAGCAAAATTTTTAACTAAACATCTAATACCTCACATTTTCTGTTGGATACTATTTTCATGCGATGATAATACTGCCATCTATGTAGAAATTATTTTCACCTATTTGTTTATTTTGTTCAAAAAATATTTTTCATTTACGCTTGTCATTTATGCTTGCCAAAGTGAAATGAGAGCGCAAGAATCGAACCATACATACTTAACACTTACCTAACAAATAGTCAAATACAGAAACGGAAAATAAAAAAATTACTACACATAAACTAATTTACACCTTTATTACTTCAATGTACACAGAACTAAAACTTCCACTGGACTGAAACAAAATTCAAATTTTGCTTCTTAACTATCTTGTTGGATTCAGTCTCTGTACTGAACTAATCTAATCTCACTGTGGTGAAGCAGTTTGACTTTACCCAGGTGAATGCAGTCGATATCCCATGAAATTTCCATTTTTGAAAAACAAGAATGCTCTAGGATGCATCACACTATTAAATCCCTGGATTAAGCCTAAATTATCATGGACTTTTCAGGACCAATTCTACAACTTTGTACCATGTTCTATGATATTCAATTCCATTCTGTGGGGATGTTTTGTGAAGCTAAATGGGTAACTCAGTTGTTTCAAGTCTTAGAGGATTCACATCTGGAGGCTGTCCTTTGTACTCTCAAAGGCAGTGTTGCCAAATCATACAACTTTTCCTTAAATCTAGGAATAAAACTACTAAATTTATTTAGTTTGAAACACATGCTTCCACCCACTTTCTGCACATAGAGCTGTATCTATCATTCAGGCAGCCACATGAGAATGGGTGTTTGGCTAGAAGATTGGGAAAATAGTTGCATTTTATAAAATTATAGCACAGTGCTTCTAACATAAACATGACATATTTATATATAATAATCTACCTAGAACACGAAGCTCTTTTTTATATTCCCACAAACAGGAACATATACTTAATGTTTTCAGAGGTTCTCCAATTAGAGGTCTGGAGCAGTCTGCACTCCCCTTGGTATGCCACTGCTACCTCATTCTCCAGATTTCATACTTTTATTTATGGGAAACTCCCAAGAACATCGTTGATGAAGAAAAGCCTCATTATTGCATTGCCTATGAGCAGCCATTGAATGCTTTTGTGCAGAAATCAAACTTAACACACTGCAGTTGATAGTCTATGGAACAGTTCAGCAGCTTTACTAGTGCCTTGCTGCTACTGGCCAACACTTTGAACATATCAAACATTATTGTACAATACAAAATGTAATAATGGAACATTAAGATATAACAATACCAAAAATGGAACATTTGTGTCCATCCATTAGAAAGTCATTTGCAATTAAACAGTGTACATATTTTATTGAGCAACTATATTATAAAACAGCAACACTACATTGCAATTACTTTTGCTATCAAAAACAGATGCATTACCTACGCAGTTAATATAAGGACATCTTTTATACACATAATGATCACTGGAATCAGAATTATGGATTGACCTGGCAGATAGATTCAACTGGGAATCAGATTAAGTCTCAGCACTATACTATCAAAATTGCTAACTACTACTTAATTATTAATTGTAAATAATTATTTTCTAAAATTTTTTCTTGAATTATATGGATTATGTGTTTTTAAAGAAGAAAGTATCAATGAATCTGAGCTTTCCAGTTTTCTAACATTAAAATATGTATATTGAATACTATCAGCCCCAAATAAAATTGATCAAGAACTGTATGCATAGGTCCTTAGCTAAAACCATGAATTCTAGTCTGTTCAAGTGCAGAATTCTAAATGACACAAAATTTGATAAATATTTTCTAATTACTTCTTTTCAATATACAATTAGAACTGGAGTTCGAAGTGCATGTACAAATATAATGTATTTATTCAAATTGGCTAAATAACGTTTACATTAGATTTCTGTTCTGATCTTCACTTAGATAAAGAGGATTAATTTGTCCTCCTGAAGAAATTAATAAATTGTATCATGTATTAGACTTACCCTCTGAGTGACATATAAACAGCATTTATTAGGTCAATTTTTATAATTATTTTAGCCTTCATTATCATAAACTTCCATTCATTAAGTTAATATTTAGATCATTAATGAAAATAAGAAAACAAAACATTTAAAATAATATGGTTATATACACCAAATAGTGAAAAGTCTCATGACTGGAGGAAGTCATGTCAAGTGAGATAAAGGAAGTCAACAGAGATGCCACCCCAAACACAGACACTGCCTCTTCCGTATGCATCTCTTTCGCGGATGTTTGACGGATGATAATGGGATCCAGGTTCTCTTCATATCAAATAACAATTAGCTAAAGTTTTTTTACCTGAAATTCTTAATTGCCTTATACCATGGCAATTAAATATATATTTTTCAATTTGTTTAACCAACCTGTCGAATATATGCACTCAGTTTTTAAGTTCACTTCTTAATTCAATATTTTAGCTTGAGCTATTAGCATTGAACCCGTCAATGGTATGTCCTTGCTGCGATGCTGTCTGACCCATTCAGTCTCCACTTTTAGCATAATAAATAATTTTTCTGTTATTCATTGGCGAGTAGGATGTGGAATCCATAAAAAATTCAAAAACATTCCTTTTTCTGTTTTCTCATGGTCATATACAGTTGACTTTCCAATGCCATACTCCTCGTATAATTTTGAGGTGGAAATACCTTTATCCATTTTTTTTTGCAGCAATTCCACTCTTTGTTTAATGAACACTGAAACTTGCTTCTAGAAACTATTTTCGACGCAATCAAAAGTTCAAACTTTAATTTTCATAAAATTGCTGCAATAAAAGCAGCCTGCAAAAAATAATAAGCTGGATCAAATCAGAAAGTTAAGCAACAGAATATTGACTGAAATTCCTTGGGAATCAGTGAAGTATAAATTTAGCTTACCTTAATAGCATCCTCTATACATTAATGGCTATGTATCATGAGATTGGTGACAAAAGACAAGTTGTTCAGCTAAATTTTTGTCTTGCTTCTATCGCACACTGAGACAATTAAGGCTGAATTGTATTAGTTTAGTTATTTATTATACTTATGTTTATTTCTTGCACATGCTTAAGGCTTGTCAGAGTCCTGATTAAATAAATTCCCACATATACTTAAGGCTTATCGAAGGCTGACACTAGATATCTTACAGCCTGATGCAGTCTCTGCGGGTCCTAAATTCTGCTACCAAGCAACCTACCTAAGTTCTTAAGTTTTGCCACCCCTAAATTTTGGGTCCCAGTGCTTTCCCTAAATTCTGCTGCCCGGTGCAGCCATACGAGCTCTGGTGCCAGTTCTGGATATATGTGAAAAACAAGTCAGTTATTCTTGATTCAAATAGCACTAAATGTAATCTTTTGGCCTATGAGTATTATTAACAAAATCTAATTTTAGCATATGGAAAGAAATTTTTGTTAAATTTTTCCTTCGTCAACAGTCTTAGCACATTTAACTTAAATATGTAATCATTACTAAGCATTAATGTCAACATAAAAGGTTACCATGCTCTTTGTTATTAAATTACTAATATAAAAAAAATTGTTTGGGTTTCGCTGCATGAGTCATTACTCAAGTTGTCATGTGTTGCTAAACATGCATGATGAAAGCAAAATATAATAAATAAAGATTTGCCAGGTTATAAAATATTTGTAGGTGTAAAATCAACAATGTTTATATGTAGAATGTTTTGGCTTGAGATGTATGCCAAATAGATATGCAGCTACGGAGTCAAATTATTAATCACACAAATTTAGGTAAAAATATATTTACAGGTGCTACTTGGCAAAAACTGGCAGTACGTGGACACCGAGTTTGTGCAATTCTTTGATTTGGTATTTTGGCTGCATCTAAAATCACCGCTACACAAAGCCAAAAGAACAAGTCAAAGAATTGCACAAACTCA
Source organism: Stegodyphus mimosarum (assembly GCA_000611955.2). Lineage (NCBI taxonomy): Eukaryota > Metazoa > Arthropoda > Arachnida > Araneae > Eresidae > Stegodyphus > Stegodyphus mimosarum. The sequence continues at coordinate 27,551 of KK122534.1, forward strand.
ACTACATTTTAAATCAAATAATGAAATAACATAAAAAAGGAACTTCATCTTAGCACTACACAAAGGAAATATCCACCTACCTTATTTACAAATTTGGTGTCTTCAGTCAAATAAAATTCCTTAACAGCATTAAAAAACTTCCTAAAATTATCTGAACTAGAATCTGTATACTGGCGTTGGCGCATAAATTCACAAAAATAAGAGTAAAAAATATTCTCTGTAGTGCCGGGATCCATGCATTTCCTTCCTGCAAACAGGACACTTACAATGATTACTAAGTAAACCTTCATTTACACACCAGTCAATTAATGTTTTTTTCCTTTCATTCCAAATTGTACAGAAACTTCAAATTAATCTTACCACATTCAGCCATTTTACCATGTAAACCATTAAATAAACGTACTTTGTAACCAACATCCACCACTTACAAATCCCATTGGTCAAATTCACCACAATCATGCAACCAATTACGTCATAATAGTGTTTCCGTAACATTCAACTACTCAAATTACCATAAATGAAACAACTATTTGATGATAAATGAAACAACTATTTGACGATAAATGAAACAACTTAGCGATAATTCAAGGGGCACCCTTCAATAACCCAAATTTATACTAAATTATTGTTTCTTCAATTTATTTACTGCCGAAGTGAAATTAAGAATCAGGATTCTCTGTATGTTTTATTATGAAGGAAAAAATCAAATGTGCATGTGTAAAGCTTACGAAAAAAAAAAAAATTGTTGGTGGTTTTGAGGTCCAGATTTTAGATCATTCCGGATATTGGACATCCAGATCTCAGACTTTGTACTGCAATTAAAATTTACAAAGTGAAACTTAATGCCCCCAATCAACTAAACATGTATCATTCTTGGCCAGACATTTGAAGAATAATCATTGCATTTTTTTCCTTCCGCTTCTATTTCCTACCAGTTTGCTTTCTCTGCTTTTCTTACTTAGTGCAAATACATCATAAAAATGTAAAAAATTGTTAAAAGAGTAGCACAGATCTTTTGCCAGTTTCAATTTAATCTCTGTTTACATCAAGAAATTGCTTTATCAACAACCAAGGATGACTACTTCTACATCTTATTAAAACTCCAGCAACATACGTATATAGATTTATATATACGCATTAACTTGTCTTTATATTTTGTAGTTTTTTACACATTGTGCATACGAATGTAACAATTTGTGATATTTTGGTGATAAAGTGGATTTTGCTGCCAAATAACTATTCCCATACTTGCATAGTTGGAGAAACAGCTCAGAAAAAATAAAACTTTCAGCAATATACAACCAACAATATATGGCATTTATGATAAATGAAATTCTCAAATAGTGTTAATAGTCGCATTTATTTGAAATTACAATGCAGCCAGTTTTATAGATTTCATTTCGAAATAAGGAATTTATATGAAGAACTTCATCAATTTCATAAAAATATACAAATAAAATTGGTCCAAGAATTATTTTCAATGATTAATATTTCTGAAACAGTAGTTTCACTATTTGGTTAGAGTATATTGAAGGGTGCCCCTTGGATTATCACTAAATTGTTGTTTTATTTATTGCCAAGTTGTTTCATTTATGGTCACTTGAGTAGTTGAATGTTAAGGAAACCCTATTATGATGCAATTGGTTGCGTGATTGTGGTGAATTTGATTGACAGGAAAAGATTTGTAAATGTTGGATATTTGTGTGTTGGATGCTGGTTAGGAAGTATGTTGCTCATTTTATGGTTTACATGGTAAAATGCTGAATGTGGTAAGATTAATTTGAAGTTTTTGTACAATTTGGAATGAAAGGGAAAAAATATTAATTGACTGGTGTGTAAATGAAGGTTTACTTAGTAGCCATTATATGTGTTCTGTTTGTAGGAAGGAAATGTCGTAGGTCGAACATGAGAGGATACCGGCACTACGGGAGATATTTTTTACTGTTACTTTTGAGAATTTATATGGCAATGCCAGTATACAGATTCTAGTTCAGATAATTTTAGGAAGTTTTTTAATGCTGTTAAGGAATTTTATTCGACTGAAGATACGAAATTTGTAAATAAAGTAGGTGGATATTTGCTTTGTGTAGCGCTAAGATGAATTGCCTTTTTTATGTTAAAATGTAGTTTATTGAGGTTCTATATTTTTTGTTTGGTTCTAGTGTAGAATTGGCTGCTCCTTTGACTTTTTTAAAGTGAAAATACATCGAGGTGTGCCAAGTTTGTGCAATTCTCTGATGTTCTTTTTAAGCGAAAATAGGTGGATGTGTATGGATACCGAGTTTGTGGAATTTTTTGATTTATTTTGGCTTTGTGTAGCGGCGATTTTTGGTGCAAAAAGCCAAAATAACAAGTTAAAGAATTGAACAAACTCGGTGTCCACGTACCGCCAAAAATCGCGAAGGGGCACCCGTAAATATATTTTTACCCCCTATTTATATCAAAATCTACAAATCCGATCGTTAGTGAACTATCCAACTACTGATTTTACATGAAAATCTAAAACCGTGATCCACGGAATTAAAAAAAAAAAAAAAAAAAAAATATTAGTGATCCTTAAAAGTGGAGAACATGAAAACGTAATTGCAATATTATTTCGATTATTAACACAAAAATAAGATTTCACAATAAAAATATCCAATAAAAAAATTCAGACGCAGACTACATAAATTCATTTCCATACCCGTTTAATAGTTGTTGTTCGCAAATGAAATGTATTAGAAAAATTAGATAATAATGGAAATTTAAAGTTCCAGCCACGGTTTATAAACAAACGCAGATTCGCCGCCATTCTCTCTTCCTGAATCATGAGTGTAGATGTTTTAAAGCTTCGTGGAAAATAAGCTAATAAAAATAATTTGCTTCTTAATAATTATTCTAAAAATAATACTTGTGAATTTAAATATATTGTTATTGATATATTTAATTATAGCATTATAATTAACATTTCCTTATTTTAAGAAACAACTAAGGAAATTAAGCATAAATTAAATTACAAAATTATTTACATACAAATTAAATTAAATTTACATACAAATTAAATTTATTAAACATTTACTTTTTTCTTAAACTGCAGAGTTTTGTATATGTAATATACTTACAGTTTTATGCATTTGTTATGGCCGAGCCTTCTGCTGAAGAAGATTTATAACATCGTACCGTGAAACGGCGAAGATAGTGTGTTATCGGTGTTGATGTGAGATTCTTTATGTGAAAGTGATCAAAATGCTTGAATTATGGTCATTATTTTTAATGTTGTGTTACTGAATTCGTCTTGATTTCACATTTAGGAAGTTGGTTAGTATAAAAATATAATATTGCATTATTTCCTTTACAGTCGTTCTTACTGTGGATCAGATTCCGGTACCTTTTAAATCTATAATTCCCAGTATTTCATGTTTTCTCTAATAACTTATATTTTACGCAGTATACTATATCAAAATGATTGTTCATATTCACATTTTATCCAAGGAAAGCAATGTTATTATTGTACGATGTTTGAATATTTATTTATTTTTTGTGTGTAGTCCTTGATGATTCAAGAACTTTTTATTTTATGCTCAAAAATAGTAAATGAAATGTGTAAGTGTCAGAATGAATATGTCTTTTTGATATCTTGTAATATTTCATTTGGATATTTTTTAGTTTTTATTGTACCTTTTTCATAAATTATGTGATTGATAATTATTCTGATATACGTTTTGTTGTAGATTGTAATGTATATCTATGTATATTATCAAAACTAAATATATCATTAAAATGTTACACGTATTTTCATTGGAACATTTCACGAACATTTGTGTTTCCTAAAAAGAAAGTAGCAAATATTATTTTACACTTTGGGGATTAGAAGTTAGAATTTTTCTCTTCTTACTGATTTTTGATTAATGACCTGTGTAGAGCTCTGTGAAGTATATTTCTGTTTGTGAAAACAAATGGGATAGCAGATAGGCAGTTTGAAAAATATTAGCTACCAGTCATTTGGAATACAGAATAATCTAATGAATATTTAAAAGGCCCGATTTACAAAGATTCCAGTTTATTATGATGAATATTTCATGATTTCAGTTTATTATGTATTGTGTAAAATATAAACTTCTATGTTTGAGTTAAGGTCTTTTTTTTTCCTTTTGCTGAGGAAATGTCTAGGAACTGATTGTATTACATATCTTGAAGTTGTTAAATTATGGATCTAAGACTAAAATTGTTTATCAGTTTTATAATCTGCAGTTTTAATTACATGTGTGATCAATTATATGATCATGTATGTAATAATTAAATAGCCTAATATTCATGTGACATCATAAACTTCAAATCTTATAGTCTTACAATATTGTAAATCGATGGTGCAAGTTAATTTACAGTGTGAGACTTTTTAAGATGATATCAGTTGCCAGTAAAAGTGCAAAAGAACCAGTTTTTTATAATAAAAAATATATAACTTTTTGGGGTCTGATTTTTGAAGAAACATATTAAAAAACTAAAATACCAAATTAATTTTTTTTCTTTTTTCAAGTTTTATATTTTTAAAATCAGAATTGGAAAAATTCATTCAAAAGTGTACATATTTTAAATAGGGTAGAAAAATTTACGAGCTCCGTATTATCCCATTTGCCATGGTGTAAATCTGACCTTAAATGTACTCTTTATTATCCCCCCAAAACTGTATATTTTTTATTATAATCTGCAGTTTTATAAAAAAATTGGCACTCTTCTGTTGTCAGGATAGGATGTATGTATGGATAACTAAGGAAATTCCTATCAGGATCAAGTTTGGTCAAACCTGCTGTTTGCATGTTGCATTCTCTCGTGTGCAATGTGACTGCAAGCTAGTTTTTCTTAAAAAGTCTTCTGCAGGAACACTGCTTAATTTGCATGTATTGCAAGGCAGATATTCCGCATGTACTGAGCTGAAAATGAATAAAGGAAGTTACCAATCACGTAGTGTGAATAATGAGAAAAGAATTAAAATTGGTACCAAAACGTAACCATCTTGGTGTAGTTTGGCGGTTTTGACTTTCTTGTATGAAGTAAAGGAACTTTTGACATAGGCACAAATTTTGGGTATCATACTTCAATGGATATATGCATTTTGATTGTTCCCTAATCCATTTGGATGATTTTTTTGTGTGGATTTTGTATGTACAGACAGAATCTTTTTTCTAAAGCAGATTGTAAAATAGATTATGTATGTATGTATCTTGTATCTAAAAAACTGTTAACCGTATGTTAGCTTCCTTTAGTAGTTAAATTAATCACTCACAAGATGATTTTAAGAGACAAACAAACATTTATTTAAAGATAAATCGTACTCTTAACTTAATAACCTACGTGTAACGTATTTTTAAACGTACATATCATAACAAACGTTCTTAATTCATCGTACCAGTATTCATTTCAATCGTACTTCATCTGAATAATAAATATATAATAGAACGACATCCAGAAATTGGCTGTTGCCATTTCTCAGTAGATATTCTGTCTAATAACTATAATTAATTTACAACTGTGCTTACATTCGACCATCCTAACTTTTCAATTGTCCTCAATTGAACCAAATCTTAACATACATTAAAACAGCAACAAAATATATTAATAGTAAGTAGGAGAAAAATAAAAAAAAATGAAATATAATTTTGAAAAAAAAATCTATAAGTCCTACACAAAGTCTCTATAACACAATGGTTTACGCACTGTTCGCTTGGGCCTTTTAAGTTCGTCATCCTTATCGTCATCATTGTCATCATCATCATTTGCTTCTGCATTTTTCCAAGACTTTAATTGACTTACATGAGCAGTTGATGCATAAAAGCGACCATCGCAGGCTTCTTCTAGTTGTGATATCCTATAAGTGTCGCCTGGAAGTACTTCTGTTACAACCATTGGACCACGATACTTAGGTTGAGTTTTGGTTGACTCCCCTGTAGATTTTGAGTTCCTTTTAACTACTACTATTTCTCCTTGTTCAAATGATAGAGATCCCGATTTCTTCTTGTCATAACAAGTTTTAATTTTTTCTTGCTCTCTAGCAATTTTTTCTCTAGCTTCTTTTTGTAATTTTTCCGGTTCCTTATAAACTTCTGCTTCTTCATCAGCAAGTAATCTCAAACTCCATCTTGAAATCGTGGTATATATCCATGAAGTATTTCAAATGGTGTTTTCCCAATAGTTTTATTGATTGTGTTATTCAAATTTCTCTCAACTTCTTTAATTCTTTTATCCCAATCCTTTTGATCTTTACTTTTCATTGATGTTACTATCGTTGATAAAATTGTTCTGTTTGATCTCTCGACCATACTATTTCCTTGTGGGTGGGAGGTTGAATTTAACGTATGACGAATTCCCTTTTCCTTGCAAAAGTTTTGAAATTCCTTTGAAGTAAAACAAGAACCTCGATCTGATATAATACGATTTGGTAATCCAAATTCTTCTATGAAACTCAGCAGTGATTTCAGTACGTTTTTTGAAGATGTGTTTTTTACAGCATACAATCGAACGAATCTGGTCATATTATCAATTACAACTAACAATTCCTTGTTTCTTTTAGAACTTGTGACGAAAGGTCCAAGATGATCAATATGTATTATTGCAAAAGGTCTGCGACCTGGGGGAATAGGATGCAAAAGACCCTGTCTTTTTCCACTTGGAACTTTGTTGATGAGACACTCGAAACACATTGATATATGTCGACGAACATATCTCTTCATAGCAGGAAACCAGTACAGTTCTTTGATTTTTGTTACAGTCCTATCAACAGCAAAATGTCCCATAAGATCATGAAATTTCACAACTATGCTTTTTCTCATGCTTTTAGGCACGACGTATAATAACTTTTTCTTTTCTCCATCCTCCACAATCCGGAACAGTCTATTTCTTTTCAAAAGATAATTCTCCACATTTTGATTTTCTTCTTTGGTTCTTTCACTTGGGTCTTTCTTCAAGATTGTTATTAATTCTCTTAATTTTTCATCTGCATGCTGTATCATAAGAATTTGTTCGTCTAAATTTAAGGTCAGACAAACTTCTAAATTATCTTCTATTAAAGAATGCATGGTGTCTGATGAATTAATAACAGGAGCTCTACTGATTGCATCGATATGAGACATCTTAATCCCTGGTTTGTGGCGTATTTCAAAATTATACTCTTGAATAAGGATACTCCAACGAGCAATTTGGGGATTGGTAGATTTCTTTGCATTCATGTAAACCAGTGCTTGGCAGTCGGTAACCACCGTAAATTCAATACCGAGTAAGAATTGTCGGAGTCTGTCTAGAGTCCAGACAATTGCCATTAGCTCAAGTTTACTTGAGTGATAATTCTTTTCAGCTTCCGTTGTCTTCTTACTCACGCAATAGACTAGATGCCATTTATCGTCACTTCCGAGTTGAAGTAACATGCCAGCAATACCCTCTGAGCATGCATCAGTGTGGACTTCTGTTTGAGCTTTAGGGTTGTACAAAGCTAAAATTGGCTGATTCGTCAGTTCATTTTTCAGCACTTTAAAAGAATTCCGCTGACTTTCTTCCCATCTGAATGTTTGATTTTTCTTAGTTAGTTGAGTCAATGGTCCAGCTTTAGTGGCATAATTTGGAATAAATCTTCTAAAAAAACTTGTTAAACCAAGAAATCGTCGAACTTCATGAATGTTTTTAGGTTCTGGGAATTTTGATATTACTTCAACTTTTCTTGATCCTGGCTTTATTCCGTTTTTATTGATGATAAAGCCTAAATATTCTATTTCTTGTTTGGCAAATTCACATTTCGGTAACTTCAGGGTTAGTTTAGCTGCACGTAGTGCTTCGAATACTTTTATTAATTTCTGAATCATTTCTTCCCAAGTCCTTGCTGGAACAAGTATATCGTCAAGGTAGCATAACACGTCTTTATTACATGATGAAGATAATGCATGATACATCAATCGTTGAAATTCTGAAGGAGCGTTAGTCAAGCCAAAAATCATTCTTTCAAATTGTCCACTTTCATCCGGTGTTACGAAAGCAGTTTTCAATTTTGCACTTTCAGTGAGTGGAATCTGTAAATATCCGTGCGCTAAATCTAGCGTTGTAAACAGACTGCACTCGTGCAATTGTTCTAATAAATCATCTATTTTAGGCAGGGGAAATTTATCCTTTATAGTTTGACTATTGAGACGCCTGTAATCCACAACTAATCTGTATTCACCGGTCTTTTTCTTTACTAATATGACAGGACTAGCGTATGGGGATCGCGTTTCTGTTACAATTCCATTTTGTTTCCATTCTTGAACTATTTTTTTGATCGCAGCTCTTTCAGAGGCATTTGTTCTATAAGGCTTCATACATACTGGCGTTGAACCTTCGATTTCCTTAATGTCCATTTTTATGAGATCTGTGCACCCTAGTTCTGAAATATTTAGTGCGAAGCAATCTCTGTATTCATTCAAAAGACGCAGTAACTCTTGCTGGTGATCAACGTTAAGATTCGAGCCAATTTTAACGTCGCTTAAACTTATGGGAACTTTCATGTTGTTAATATTTTCCCTTTTTGCTGGGTTCGAGCTCAGTTCAGAAATTTCAGTATTTAAACACAGTTCAATTTCTTCTGCTCTCCCAACACATTGGTCTTTTTGAAGCTTAACGCTTCTATCGCCAACGTTAATCATTGGTATACAAGTTGCGCCATTTTTAATTTCTAATAAACAGCCGATACCCTCGGAAGAATTTTCAATCATAATTAATCCATTTTCTACAAAATCTGCTTGAGAACTGACAAGACTGATCGTATTTTTCTCTAATTCATTTGCCTCAAGAGCTTTAAGACAGACTATTTATTTTTTCATCAATTTCGAGATTACTAAATAGTTCATCTTCCCGATATCCGAAGTGAAATCTTTTTCCTATTCTGACATAAGCGATATAAGGGAGATCAAGCCATGTCCGTCCGATGATTAGATCAACCGGTTGAGCATTATCAGGAACAAGGTATATATTTATGCCTTGGCCTTTTACATTATCAACTTCAATATCGGCTTTAATCATTCCGATAGACGTCACTGCAGGCACTCTTTGATTTCCAAAACCATACAGTTCATTAACAGCAGGTTCGGGTTTCACTTTAAGTTTCTGAGCAACTGAAGTTCTTAAGAGACAACAAGAACTCCCCGTATCAATTAAAGCCTGTACTTCTTCAGAATTATTCAGTTTTGCTTTCTTCAAATATGAATTGCTCTCTTCTGAATTTTCGCTAACTTGCTCAATAGAATAATTTTTATCATTGGAATGATTATTGTCAGCTTTAGTAACACAATTTTTAGCTTTATGACCTGTTTTATTACATTTTCGGCATATAACTACTGGTTTTGGCAGCGGACAGTCCTTTGAAATATGTCCAAAATTATTACAACTGAAGCATTTTGGTTCACCTTTTTCATTATGTGTAATACCGTAGAATTTTTTCTTTTCGTTGATTGTAGCAACTGGACCATCCTTAAAGGAGTTTCGTTTGTCGGAAGGCCCTTCTTTACGCGGTTGTTTATTGTTGAAAGTTGACTTTAAGGTATCATAATCATCTAGTTTTTCAACTAAATCAGTTGGTGAAATCAGCTTAGACCAAACATCAATAAAATGTTCTTTTACTTCTGGAGACACTTTACGTTTTATCTGATCCGCTATAATAAGATCGCTTAATTTTTCAAAAGTATCTACTTCAATTCCACTTACCCATTCATTAAAAAAATTTCTTAATTCATACGCAAAATTCTTCCATGTGTTTCCTACACTCTTACTGTGCGTAAAAAATTTTTGGCGAAATTTTTCAGGTGTCATCTTGTACCGTTTTAATAAGATCTTTTTAACTTCTTTATAATCGTTTGCAATCTCATCCGTTTCTCTGGCGATTAACTGAGCAATGTCATACGGCAATAAGCCAAGCAAATGAGTAACACATGTATTTTCTGGTATTTCTAATTGTTTGGCCAAACGCTCAAACATAATTAAATATAAACTTATATCATTTTCTTCAGGTTTAAATTTTTGCATCAAACGATGAAGCTCTAACTTTGGATTCATGTGCGTACCACTAGCATTTTGACTGGTGCCAGAATCTGTAGATCTACTTTCTGCTTCAATACGTAATTTTTGCAGTTCAAACTCCATTTCATACTTTCGTTTTCGTTCCTCATATTCTTCTTTCCGCCTACGTTCTTCATTTTCTTCTTGACGTTTTCGTTCTTCAATTTCTTCTTGACGTTTTCGTTCTTCAATTTCTTCTTGACGTTTTCGTTCTTCAGTTTCTTCTTTTTCTTTTCTTTCATTTATTATAATGTTCAACCACTCTTTGGCGCATTCTTCATCGTACTCTTTACTAGCTAAAATTATCTTTTTCAAATCGCACATTTTATAACTCTCATTTACATCTTCTCCCAATTCTTCAGCTAATATTCTTAAATCACATTTCTTTGCCTTACCGAAAATAGACATTTTCTTACTTATTAAAATGCAAATATATATATATATATGCTATTATTATTAACTTCCAATTAGATAACTTAGTAGAACACAGTTATTGGTATTTTATAAGTTTGTTTGACGTTCTGAATATATATCAAAATTTAAATAAATGAGAAAAAAAAATTAAACTTTTTCCAAAATAATCAAAAAAATAACAAAATAAATTTTTATAATAAATCTATTATATCAATCAATGCACATACCTTGAAATTCAAATTCGTTTTAACTTATTTACGGATAGCAAATCCTTGTAGTTTTAGGCTTAGGTTTTAGAATTATCCCACTTCTGATTTCTGTTAGTTTCCTTTAGTAGTTAAATTAATCACTCACAAGACGATCTTAAAAGAGACAAACAAACATTTATTTAAAGATAAATCGTATTCTTAACTTAATAACCTACGTGTAATGTATTTTTAAACGTACATATCATAACAAACGTTCTTAATTCATCATACCAATATTCATTTCAATCGTACTTCATCTGAATAATAAATATATAATAGAACGACATCCAGAAATTGGCTGTTGCCATTTCTCAGTAGATATTCTGTCTAATAACTATAATTAATTTACAACTGTGCTTACATGTAGAACTTTGAAATTTTGTATATTGGTCTGCTATACCATTTACTAGTGAACCTCATTTTTTTATTGAAGTTGGCTCCATCAAACATAAACCCATTCCCTTACTCAGCTCAAAAATTTTTTATCCAACCTTTGTTTTCATCATCGTTGGTCATAGTCATATACTGCCAATTACAGAAGTGTTTTAAATGACAAAACTATTCATGTTTTGACAGTGTCAAATTTTAAAAAAAATCATTTTTGACAAATAACGAAATCTAACTACCTACATAATAACAGTTTATAGATGTAGTTAATCTAACAATAAATATATAACAATATTTAATATCATTTTATTGTTGTAAATATCTAAAAATATTTAAAATCAGTGTATTGTTGCATCAAAAAATGTGTATAATTTAATAGGCTGTTTAAGGATTTCAACTTATGTCCACATCGGATTTTTTTACTGAAGAAAAAGAATGATGATTGGAAAAAATTATTGTATAGATAAATATTATTACATATATATTCTACATTTTGATTATTTATTTATACAAAAATCAGCAATGGACCAACTTACAAGTTAGTTTTTATTTCTTTTCTTCTGATGGAAATTTTGTGATATTAGATTTACTAGTAGAGTCAAAACAATTGTTCTAATTCTTTTGCTGTATATTTTACCACAGTTTCTTCCATTGCTGAAGAATTCCACAAACACATATTTTAAAATTTAGTGTAAAGGAAAAAATACTGTGATTTGTCTATAAAAACCGTTGCAACTTGTAATACGTACAAAAATGGGGACATTGCTTGACCGAAGGATTGTTATCAGCATGTTGCCGAAGTTCGCGCTTTCTTGAAAATTTGGTGATTTCTGCTAAGGTGGTTGCATTAATAGGTAATCTTAAAATTTTACGTTAACCTTAAAAATAAAAAAAAAGTGTACTTATTTATGCCAAAAGTTTTAAATGTCATGTAACTTTCAAAATAAGATCAAAATGATTTTTTTTATTTTTGATTTATGACATTCTAGTTATTATTCTTAATGATATTTTATTATGAAATAAAAAAGTGCCATATGTATAATGAGCCATTTAGAATTTTTTATGTTAAGTGACAGTCCCATTTACCATATTACAGATAACAAAAAATTCCATTGTAATATATCCAACCATTATAATAGAGTCTCTGTAATTTTTCCTGAACTTGGCTTACATGTATTTGATGAGTAAAATGTCTTTTGAGAAATTTATAAATTTTTATCTTGAACTTTTTAATGCTGTTTAATAAGTTTTTGTGGAGGGAGGGATGCAAATACATTTAAAATTCAATAACACACAAATAAAATTTGTTTTCCCTTTTGTAGTTATGAAATAAAAGTAATGTGCTCTGTAATATAAGAATTAAAAAAAAAAGAAAGTTTTAGTTTATGTTATAAGGTTCAAAAGTTCGTATTAATAAAAACATTTGTGTTATTTTTAACACCCTGATTGTGTGGAAATATTGTTTCCGCCACTTTATGTGCCACTTTTTTTGGCCGCCAATTGTTGCCAAGTACAAAATTATGAAATACATTTTTTAGTTCAAAAGGCTAAAAAAATTAGTTCTGTAAAAAGTAAATTTTTTAAAATTTCATAATTTTTAAAGTAAATTTTTCTTTTTAATTTTTTAATCTAGAATATTCTACATATAAATAAAAAATAACAAAGCGAAATAAAATTCAATCTAAACATGTGGCATAAATTTACAAATATCATTCAATATTATAGAAAAAATTTCAAATTTAGAGTATAACCAACACCACATAAATTCTACCAAATAATGACTCTAAATCGTGATGGGCACCCTGCTGATACCGCCATTTAAGCACTGCCCGACAATCACTCCACAGTTTACGTATGGTATTCGGTTTTGAGATCTGTAAAATTATAACTGTGATTCGCAGTGAAATATTCGTATCCAGCATTTTTTAATTCCTCTTTCTTATATCCTTTTCATCAGTCCGAAAATATAATGTTGCCATCCGCAATGCTTTCCTGAATGGCAGACATCCATTTGGATGATTTTCTGGTATTGTAGTTCCAAATTTATCCAAAATTAGTTTCTGGATCCTTTCTGATATTGTAGCACAATGATTAAGAACGGCAACCAGAAAACTTTCTTTCCTTTCCTGGCATAAATCCTTGATTACTATTGTTCCAGAAGAATATATCCAATGTTGTTTTTTCTTTTTGTGAAAAGATTTTCATCTGTTTCTATGACTTTGTCGGCTGTACCGATTTTATTTCTTTTATGAGACATCAAACTATTTGCATATACCTCCCTCAAGTAGTTACTCTAATGTTATTGTTGTATTATGGCTGATTTCTAACTGAAGTTGGCAAAATTCAATTGGCATCAGTTCTTGACAGTACAGATAGATAAAACGGACAGCACTGAGGTTAGAAAAGAAAATTGAATCATCATTGAAGAAAGACGGGAGCCTTCAGACTGTGTTTTACTTCTCACTCTTTTCTTCTCACAATAAGAATGTATATAACAACCCATATAGGAGCTTTGTTTGAGTCAAAAGTTAGCTTCATCGAATGATTTTGAGAACAAAATCAGTTGTTATGAATTATTCCTTTGTCCTGAAGGAACCTTATGCAGCCTCTTCATCATTAGGTAATTTCCAAATCGTGTAGTCCATCATACTAAAAAAATGACAAAATATGGCCAAAAAAAAAGTAACGTGATGATATTTTAAATGAAAACTAGAAATCTCAAGCCTCAATATTTCAAACATTAAATTCTTGAACCACGATATTTGACAAGTTGTTGCAGCATTGTTTTCTTCTCATATTTTCCTTCATTTTTTAACTGACACTGGTCAAACAGAAAAGTTCTTGGAATAGTAAGAATTTAAAAAATTGCTAATTTATAGTTAAAGAATTTTTATTTTGCAAATCTTTTATCTTTATTAGCATAACAATAATAACTGTGATGATTTTTAATTATCTTAAATAAATAAAAATAACTACTGGGGAGTAGAGAGTTTTTAAGAGTTGGATTTCATTCAAGTCTGATATTTTTTAAGATCGTAAAATTATTCAATATTCTCAAGAGAAAAATATGCATTCAATATAATAGGAATTGGTATATTTTTTACTTCATTGTGAAAGGTAGCAAAAGTCTGCTCCCCTTTCCAAAATTCATAATATTAATTTGAATATATAAGCTATAAAAATAGTTATGATTAAAACTTCTACACATTGTGAATTCAAAAGTAAAATTAAAATATATGTTTCTGATGTGTAAAGAAAAAATGAAATTTCGCTTAATAAAGGAACTTCAAGAAAGCTATTTTTCATTTACAATAATTACTGAATCACTGTTGTGGCCTATTAAATGGCCTATTAAATTATAGGCACTTTTTGCTCTATTTCATTTAAACTTATTTCCTTAAATTATTCAAACTTAGTTAACTGATCCCTCAAGGCAAGTGGAAAATGCATCAAAAACTACAAATTTTGAAATTAAGTATCCCAATTAATATTTTTCATATTCGACTCGAATTTCATATAATTTTTTACTTTTTCATAACAAGTATAAAACTTTCTCAAATGTAATTGTAAGAACTGGGAGACTGCATTAAAAGTTAGATTATGTTGTTTGTCAAAAATTACCATTATTATTATTATTATTATTCTAGCTCAAAAGGGATGTTAGTGCTGAATGGGATATAAGTCTTGAAACGACATTTTGTGTTGAATCACTATAAATGACGTATCATTTTTCAGATCATTGCCACAGAATATTATCATCCTGTATCATATTTAAAGAAATTAGTAATGAAGAATCTGCATGGATATATGCATGTTTTTGCATTGTGAAAAAATAATGGTACAAAGAGCATCAAATTTTAAATTACGTAGTCCTCCACCCGAACATGGGCATCTGAAGTACAAATTTTGAATTTCACATTTTTTTTTTATCTATATTATATTTTATAAAATGAGATACATGTGTACTACAGATGTCACAAAAAATTCCTTTTAAATTCATTTTACAATCTATTTTGGAATTGCTTAAGCGTTCCTTTGGGACAGATGGGAGTCGAAATCCCACAGAAAGGGGGTTTTGCTTGTGCCTCTAAGCCTAACTTTATGGGGGGGGGGAAGAAAGTTCTAACATTATAATTTTTGGTACCCTTTTAGATTATTACTCAAACTATGATATGCATTAAAATTAGCATTTAATAATACGCTTTTATTTGGTTTTGTTAATAATTTAGGTAACAGAAGAAAAATTTATCTATTAATTTTTATTGCATAATACTCCTGGTCATACGTTAAAAAGAAATAAAATTTTCCGAATGTGCCAAACTCTGGCAACCATGCAGATAACATTCTTCAGGTAACCTTGCTGACAACAGTCCTTCAGTCAAGCAGTGTCTCTATTTCCGTATGCATTCTTTTGTTGTTTTCCAAGTTCCAACAGTTTTCATAAAAAAATTGTGATATTTTTTGCCTTCAACTTAATTTTATAATATATACTTGTGAAATTTAGCCGCAAAATGTATAAAGGAACAATGACGAGACACATTCGATTGATACCGAATATTGCCGAGATCTGTACGATGGCAGTTTCCTGCAATTTTCTGATTTTTTTTTTAAGCAAAAACAGACTATTGAGTATTTGGGAAGAAAAGTAACATAAGAAAATTTTATAAAGTTGTGATAAAGAATATAAGTGTTTTATTTTTTAATATACCAGATGATCCTTATTTAATAATTAAAATTTGCATTTTTAATTGCTAAAGTTAGTTTCTTTTTCACATAATGACATAATGATGATGTCTGTTGACTGCGATACATATCTATAGTTTGGGAATCTAAAAAAGTTACAAAAACCTTAAACTTGCACTTGATAAGTAACTTTTTTCTTTTCATCTGTAAAAATTGCTAAGTTGTACCAAAGTGGTTGCATTAATTTGTGAATACCAAAGTGTCTTGTAATTTTGCAGTAATGGAAAACCCTTAAAATTTATGTAGTATACAGCAAAAATTTAATTTCCAGCAATATATGTTAAGAATCCTATTAATAACATTTGTTTTTTATTACTTTTCTATAAACTTTATTTATTGTTCTTCGGATTACATCTTTTTTTTTTTCAATAAGCAAAGAATTATGTTTTATCTTCTGAATTTTTTATTTTTATTTATTTATTTTTTGTAGCTGATATGACCGTTCTAATGCCGAGTTGGTATTACGAGAAAAAGGACTTGAAACGCTCTCCTTCCATTCTAGATGGCTTGGACATCGAGAGAGAGAGCAGATATCGTAGGGAAGGTGCACGTTTCATCATAAATGTTGGCACTAAAATGGGACTGTATCCTTTTATTATATACTTATTATGTTGTTTTAAATATGATCTTTGAAATTTATGAAAAGGTAAGACAGATCTGTTTAAAATGAAATAGCAAAGACTATGTATGTAAATCATGGGGATTGAGTTATTAAATAATCATGAGACAGATTATTATAAGAAAAAGTCAGATAAGAATAATTATTTTTCTTGGTCATTAAGCTGTTTGAGGCAGTGTTTCAAAGTCAGCTCTATTTATGAAAATATTAGATGTTTTTTATTTTTATATTGAAATATATTTAGATTGATTTTCAAGGAAAAGCTAGATTTACATTTTATTTTTGCAGTCTGTAGTGTAGCACTTTGAAGCAACAGTAACAGAATTTGTTTTAAAATGAAATAAGAATTATGTGTCAAATATGTTATTTTTAAAGCATTATTTAAATTTTATTACTTTTTTCAGCGAGTAAATTTCATTTTTTAATGCAGTCCTTCAACACAATTCAGAAATTTATCAGATTTCTCTAATTTCTGAGTCCTGCTCTGATCGTATTACAAATTGATACCTGAATTTGTTAGTATTTCACGCAATTATGACCTTTTCTTTCTTTCCTTTTTTTTTTTTTTTTTTTTTAAATTTTTTTTTTTTTTAAGACTATGAAAGGGAGGATAGTAGTACTATAATGAATTCTAATGATTCGTTTTAAAAAAAAATTAGGTGCTAAAATTTCAGAAGGTTATTTTTTCCCGTTCTTTGCTCGAGTGAAACAAAGGAATGATGCAGAACAAAAGTCCAACAAGTTAATAAAATAATTATATGTAGGGAATCACTTTCGTAGAATAATCGTATAAATCAGATTATCTCTTTGATGCAAAACTTTATAGTATGTTGTGTTGATATTTTATGTCTGAACATTATGGAAGGCATTAAATTATTAGTTCTTCATTGCCTTAATAAATGAAAACTTCTGAATGTTGGTAGCTTAATTTTGGAATCTCCCTTTGCATAATCATTTAATTGCATGGGTGTCTTTATAATATTTTTTGTATATAATATTAGCCAATTCTTCTCATAAAACTTTTTAAGAAATCATGTCTTATGAGAATGTTAACTTATATGTGCTTTACCATAATAAAGTATCTAATATAATCAGCTGTATTTATGAGAAAACATAGATGATTAGATACTTTTTCAGAAAATGAAAATAAATTCCATGCTAATATATCTTTGTTTTGCATACAAAGAAGTAATGTATACAGGGTGAATCTGAAAAGGTGGGCAAAACTTTACAGGATGCTAGAACGCAGCTATGTGAGCAGTATTCGTCATAGAATGTATGGTCGGAACACAAGCAGTGAGAAGTTGAAAGGTAGTCTTCTACTGTCACATTTAAAGAATTAACATAAGAGTGACAGGAAGTACTACAAAAAACATTTGTACATGTAACTGGTATACATGCTCAAAAGTCCTTCTGCCAGCCATAATGCAGGCTTCACACCTGTGGAATAGGAATTGACATACATTTGCGAAGACACCAGGCATTTCCTGAGTATCACCAGCAACAGTGATGACCAATTCTGATAACTAAATCCATATTAGCTTAAATGGGGCACTCGTAGATTAGACTTTTGATACGGTCCCACAGAAAAAGTCCAAACATGAGAGATCCGATGATCTTGGTAGCCAAGCTGTGAGACTACCGTGACCAATCCATCGCCCTGGAAACTTTGCGTCTAAAGTGTTTCACACATCCAAGCTGAAGTGGGCAGGTTCACCTTCATTCTGGAACCACATTCTTGACCTGATGGGGGTTGGAATTGGATGCAGCAGTTCCGGCAATATCTCTCATAGAATGTGTGATAGGATTCGCTGTCCAGACGGTGTGGCAGGAGGTACGGGCCAATGAAATGATCATGGGGGATCCATGCGCAAACATTTTTGGAGAACTGCCGCTGGAACACATGAGGACGTGTAACATGCGGTTGGTAGATGCTCACGTGGGCGAGTGGTGGGTATTAAAAACACCCTCACAGGTGAAAGTGCACTCATCCGTAAACAGAGCATATGCACCGAAATCTGCCTGCTGTGCATTCTGGTGAAGGTACCAACGTCCGAAATTGACATGTGGTTGATAGTCCAGTGGTGACAAATCTTATACCTTCTGTATATGGTAGAAGTGTGTTCTTTCCTCCTCTAGCACTTGTGAATCATCATTTCAGACACGTTTTCAGCATACCCTACGCGGAATGTTCTCCAAAAGTTGCAGTGTCGACTCTCGTTTCACTCCCTGCATCTTGTTTGGGTATGGCAAAGGATCCCATTTCACAGATATAGAGTGTGTCTCATCGAAAACCGGTCCTAGTAAAATCTCTGTGTCTCACCCGCATTTCCGTCTGCAATACCGTACATGAAGTGCATATCCGCCATTTCGTGATTCGTATAACAAGCCATCTTTTCGCCCATCCATGGTAGAAAATGCCATTGTATCTCTGACTCCCATTCCCACTGTATATTCAGACTAGTGTAAATTTTTGGATGTTATTTTCTAGTTGTCATAATATAAAGATGTCTTAATGGTGATGAAAGTAGAGTGTGCCATGTCAGAGGCACTTCGAAGAGACTAGATGGGGCAAAAAGGATGCTAACACTTCACTTTCCGTTGTTGAGTGCGAGAACAAACCCTTTTTATACCATTTACAATGCCACCTAGCTGCTCGCCATTTGCGTTCTTTCCAAACTTTCTATGATGAATATTGCTTGTATAACTGCATTCTGTCATCCCATAAAGTTCTGCCCACTTTTTCAGATTCACCTTGCATAATGCATTCATGGAAATGCTGTAATGAATGATTACCAGAACAACAGAATATTGATTGCAGCTTATTACCATATTATATTCTGATGCATATTTGGCTGGAATTTGTTAATTGATATATGTATATATGTATTTTGATATATTATTTCATAATAATAAATGATAATGCTGTGACTTGTATAAAATCTTTGTTATATACTGGAATCATAATTCTTTGATTCTTTGAATTTTATGCATAGTATTTAACAGTTATGGATAAATTGTTTCTTACCTGTTGGAGAAACTTTTCTTTTTATCCTGTATTTCTTGGTGCTTGAAATGTAAATTTAATGGCTATGGAATCTGATTTCCTAGAGATTTTTAAAATCTAAGGAAATTTATGATATTTTAAATTGTAAAAGTATTTGTTTGAATGTAAATATTTTCTTTGATTCATATCTGAGTAATTTTCCTTAACATGCATTTAGACGATATGATACTATGGCTACTGGTGTTGTATATTTTCATAGGTTTTACATGTTTCATTCCTTCAAGACATTTCCTAGATATGTGAGTAGCCTTTTTCTTCAGGTGTTTTAATGAGTATTTATTTATGTGTTCCATATATTAATAAAGTATATTTGTTTATATATATGTAGTCTACTGGAAAATTCTGCCTATTTGGGAAGTGAAAGAAAATGATAAATTTTTCAGACCTTTAATAATAATTATTTTACAATATAATTTCATGATCTCTTACCAATGTGATGGTAATTTGTACAAACCATTTTTAAAAAACAGTTTTCTCTTCAGGGGTGAAGAATTTAAGTAGTGTTTGGATGACATATACTTCAGTTTTGAATTTTTCCCCTTCAAAAAAATTTGCAAGGAGAGAGACAAATGATAATCAGAGGGTACTAGGTCTGGAAAATATGGTGGATGGGACAGAATTTCCCAACCTAGCTCTGCAATTCTCTGATCAGTCATCAAAGCAGCATGTGGTTTGTCATTATTGTGATGCAATATATTGTTGCATGCATACAGATTCGTAATAGATTGAATGCACAAGTCCAATAATAGGTTAATAAAATTTATTCCTATGAAAAGAAATATATCAGAACTCTTGAATTTTTCTCAGAGATATTTGTACATGTGTTCGCAATATCACACAATATAATCAGTAGTTCAAACTACTAAAAATGTTAAATACAACACATTCTGATTCTCGAGATTTTTGGAAAGTAATAAGGGGATGGAATTACAGTTATAGCTAACTTAGTGGTCAATTACATTTATTCAATTTAAAAACAAATTACCGAGATATCCATTTACTCAATGTTAAACGCACATGTTCCTGTATTTTTACTTTTAGGCATAACTTTCTCTTAAAAGTTGTCTTGCATTGCATTGCACAGGTGATTACGACCATTTTAATTATATAATTATACTAAAATTAAGTATCTAAATACAAAATTCGTAACAATATGTACTTCCTATTGAACATCACTGACTTCTTTTCTTTGATTCTTTTGTTTAAGATGTCCATTTGCTGACAGTGTCACTTTGAATGCAGTTTTTCTTTAGGTTTCAAAAGTTCCTAATATATTGGTCTTTTATTCGGAATCAAACTCGGTTTAGAGGTAGAGGGTTCAAGTTGCCCGGGATCACAGATGTTTTTTTCATAACAGTGTTTTCATAAGTAATTGGTTTTTCTTCCTAAGTTGCCATTCAGTCCAAAAAGTGTTAATTTTTTTTCCCCAAGCAAGCAGAGATGTGCATATGACAACTTGAGCATGCAAAAATTTCTCGTTTAACTCACGAGGCTCCCATCTGGAATATTTATAGACCAAAATTAATTTTCGAATGTAGTCCAAAATGAGCTGATTAAGCTTTTCCACAATCTCCAGTGTTATCAAATAAAGGATCTTCTTACAATGTCAATCAAATCAAGGATGAATAATCAAGGATTATCAATCAAAGATGGCCGCTCAAAGCATGGCTTATCATTATGGTTGAAATCTCTTGCTTCAAATTTTTCAAAACATGTCCTGCATGTTTTATCCATAGCTGCATCTTCACTAAAAACTTTCATTAAATTTTGACATGCTTTTGTAGCATTTCTTCCATTGTGGAAGTCGTACAAAATATACTGTCATAAATGAATTTTATTGGTAGTCATGGTTATATAGTCATTTCTCGATAATGATATGAGAACACGTTTGTTTCAGTTAATTTAGAAGAGCATATGTTTATAAATTCAGTGATAAATAGAGACAGCCAATAATATATCTCGTATGAACACTTAATGCATGTTGGAACTTGAAATAACATTATTGGATAGAACTTCCTCATAGACCTTATATTTGCACACTATTTACTGGGATAGAACAGTTTATGTTCTCTGAAATAAATATGGTTATAAAATAGTACAACATACCAGGGTTTTGTTTCAGTAAAATAAAGTTATGCAGAATATGTTGATACAATAAATTTAAAATATTTCTTTTAAAAGTAATCTTCATAGTTTGACAAGAATGCTGTTTTTTTTTTTTTTTTTTTTTTTCCAGTGTAAATTCTTTTTTCTATTTAAACTGAAGGTCTGTTTGTTGATTTGAGAGAAGTTTTAGTTTGTCTAGGCCTGTACCATTACAAAATATGTAAACGGAGGATTAACTGAAAACAGTCTTTCTTTACGAATTGAATAAGGTGGTAAAGAAAGATTGTGTTGCTTTTTTCGTGAAGTGATATGTAACTCATAATTCTGTTAATGTTTATATATTACTTGTTACCTAATGTGAATAAAGTTTAAATTACTTTATTCAGATAAATTTATTATTTCAGATTCATTTATACATATCCTTCTTTCCTCTGAGTATATGTTGTTGCATTTCTATGGGTTTGTGGATTTGGAGTGATTGATGACAGCACTTGATGAAGAATCTAAACAATTTATTTGTCAGTATTACACAGGACAGTTCCAGAGACACATTTACAGTCGTTGAAAAACTATGACAAACATACTGAAATAATCAGCAACACAGGCTTCAGGCTACAACGATGAAGACAGCTTCACTACCAAACACTAAATAAATGTACCGACTCTGTCGATAGCTGTCAGCAGACTCGAGATACTCTTCACAATGCACTGCTACTCCGTATACGGGCAGGGATTGCACAGCTTTTGGCCTGCCTTTGAGAACAATTTAGGGCAAACCCGTAAGAATTTGTTCCAGAATGTTCTCGTTCCGTCTATGGTATATTGCCAAATGTCACCTAGATCGGCAATTTCATGCCAAATGTGGCAACCCTACCTTTCCTTGCCATTTTCTGGCAACCGTTCCACTTTGTGGGGAAGCTATCCTTCCGCTGCTGGACATTTCGTAAAAATATGTTTGTAACACAGTAGTAGCAAAAAGTGTTTTATTTCAATTTTCCTTTCAAACGTATTTTCAGTTTCTTGAATTCCAAGTTTTAAATCTAATTTGTTTTTTTATTTAGTTCTGTATGTCTGTTTTTTAGGTAACTGCTTGTTGTTGTTTATTTCTTGCTGGTAAAGTTGAAGAGACTCCAAAGAAATGCAAAGATATTATAAGAATAGCTAGAACATTCCTTGGCGATTCTCAGTTCTTACAGTTTGGAGATGATCCTAAGGTAAATGTTTTTAATATTTGTGAATTATCTGAGAGAAGATTTTTAGTTGCTTTCTTTTTGTAAAACTCTTAAGATTTGTTTCAGTTCTTTCATTAAATGGTGTTATCAAGCAATTTAAAATCCTGCTTTTAAACATTAACCACTTCAGGACAAGTGTATCATCTATGCATCAGCAGTTAATCCTCTTACGCGACGGCATGCCGCTTAGTGCAACTCACTTTGGAGACTGTGGGTTGTTGCAGTAGTATGATCTTGCCAGATGACATCGCTAATCCTAACTAAAAAAAAAAAAAAAAAAAAGAAAGGTTTCAGATTTTAAATTACATCCAAAGGGGCATTTTTTAATGTTTAGTGTGTTACCTTTATTTATTAATTATCATGTTCTTCCCGCTTAAACTATAAACTTCAGTTCAACAGCAATACTGCAAAATAATTTTAAAATGAGTATATCTTTAGGATTTCTGATACACAGTTCCGTGCACTTTAGATAAAAAGGTTTTCCTACCCCATAGAGTGTTGCCATTGTTCGCTTTTAAATTCTTTGAGTTTGTTCATCGAAAATTCGTTAAAGTTTTATAAATTAGATAATAAAACAAATTCCAAATTTGGGCTTCCAGACTTGCATATTTGGCTGGAAACACATTATTCAAAATTGGATGGCACTGTTGTTGCAATGGTGGTACCGTTGTTTTATCACATTTACAGAAGTATGCATACATTTATGCAGATTCTTCATTATTTAATTTCTT
Source organism: Stegodyphus mimosarum (assembly GCA_000611955.2). Taxonomy (NCBI): domain Eukaryota; kingdom Metazoa; phylum Arthropoda; class Arachnida; order Araneae; family Eresidae; genus Stegodyphus; species Stegodyphus mimosarum. The sequence goes on from KK122534.1 coordinate 51,148, forward strand.
TAAGTATAATACAGGGCTACAAGATTTGGTGGCAATAGTTTGAAAACTGATTCAGACTTTTAATGTTTCTGACGTAAAATCGCAAAACGAAAACAATAGTCCTTCAGGGACAAAGCCTCTTTGAACTAAAAATATTTTTTTAATTAATTGTTTTGGTTTTTTTCTGTAATGGTATCTAACAGTAATGTAGTCATAAATACACAATATCAAGAGATTCCGAAAAAATTGTTAGTTAAAATCTAAATGCAAAATAAAATATTTGCCTCATCTTGATGAAATGTTTAAATGATTCTGAAAGGAAACAGTGTGTGATAATCTAGTCATTATCATTTCATTAGTTATGAAACACGTTTTCAGGTCAAACTTTTAAATTCCATCCAAGCAGAATAGAAATCCTCTCATTTTACGCATATCTAGAAGACTATCTGAAGATGGATTTTTACTCATCTTTTGTTCATAGAAATTATTAGTTTCTTCAACTGTTATATTCATTAGATTATTCAAAGAAAAATGGGAAAAAAATCAATTTCATTCACATAATTCTGAATTAAATTTATTTCTGCAATTCCCGTAAATTTATAAGGCTTCAATTACTGAACAGATCAAGTTCATGACGGAGTAGCCACTGTTCTGCTTAATTGCGAGATGAAAGCAAAACAATCTTCCAGTGAAGTCTTTGTGAAAATTTTGGTATCAAAATCGCTATTCTCACTTAAATCTAGAGTTTTCGGTGTCAAAATAGTCAGTTATAGGCTCAGATGGGCACTCTGGGCTTTACAATTCGAATATACTTTTCTTCCGTTGAAAACGTCTTTCTCTTAGACATTGAACTATTAGTTTAAATCTCTTAGCTGGTGCAAAAAAACTCATATCTGCTAGTTAAAGAAGATGCAAACAGAATACAAACTGGAGTTCCTAAAACCACAGCTCCACTCCCAATGTTCCCATGGCCGGGAGGGGGGGGGGAATGAAACATCAGAAACTGTTCAGTGCTTATATCATGTGAAGCCAACTGCACATCAGCTGGGTTTTATTTACTTTATATCATCTGCTGGTACATCTAAATGAATCACCAGAATCCAGAAGTACTTAATGAATATAAAGTCAACAATGTATATGTTCAAATAAACTAACTGTAGTGGACACGGGAGTGCCATCTAGTGATTTAAAAAATTCTAAAAGAACATGTATGTTTGAGAGTACATATATTCCACAATAGTCTGGAAGATCAATGCAAGCAGTGATGCACCAGTACATCCCTCCACTGCTAGTGACATGAAGGACTAATGCATGTATGACACACCCATCTGTGCAGAGGGTTTTTAGTTCAGCGGCATACTGTTGCAAAGGGATTAAATTTTGGCATATGAAGAGTACCTAAATTCTAATATTTAATTGCAATTTTGAATCTAGTTTTAGTTTTTGATTGCTCTTGTAATAGTTGAAATTCTTTCATTTGCATCTAAATGGAGAATTGTAAAATTGACATTGATTTATTTTGTTGTTTCAGTCAAAAATAAAATGTTAATCAGTCAGATTAGTTTCACCAACTTTCCAGTCTTTTGGGATGGGTTTAGCGAATATGAAAGAAATTTTTTTTAATAGTCATACAAATTTAATGTTTATTCTTCATTATGTTGTAATTTTTAATTTATTATTTAATTCTTCACAATGAAATCAACTGTACTTTTGCTTCTTGTGATAATGTATGTGCAGTATACAAATATTATTTGCCATGATTAATTGCTTTGTGTGTATTTTGTTTTACGAATTAGGTTAATAGCCCATTTTTATTTCATTGCTAGTCACTAACATGGTTCTGTTATTAAGACAATGAATGTTACAATCATGGATGATGACTGGAAGTTGCATTCCCATGCTTTGAGTTGAGACTGTAATTTTTTTCAGACAGATGCTTAAGTGAAGAAAACCAACAGAGGATGTTTTTAAAGTGTGATTGGTGTATTTGCAACATGTATGCTTTTAAGACCTTGTTATATTTGCAGATTTTAGATTGTTGTAAGTTATCTGTGTTTTAACTTAATGAAAACCATGGCTTATGTATTGGTGTGGTGTGTAGTGCTTCCATTTACAAAAAAAAAAAAAAAAAAATAAA
>KK122534.1:53276-88452 GCA_000611955.2 Stegodyphus mimosarum
AAAAAAAAAAAAAAAAATAAATCTAGGCTAAAATTTTGGCCAGTGTTTTTCTTCCATTGGCAGTGAAACATTTCAGATGCTGTTAGCGAAGCCCTTAGTCTGATAACTTTTATAGTTGTTCGTAGCGGATTGAAGAAGAAGTCTCAGCCGTATTGTAAATGAGTTTATATTCCTGTTTGAGTGCTAACTGATAGGAGATAGAAATGTAACTTTGATGTCCCATTTTTGAAGGTGTTAACATTGAAAATCGTCTTGTCAGAATGACATTAAATATTCTTATTGATTTGATTATCTGTGCTCATTTATGTCATGTTAGCTAGTTCAACTCAAATGAGAGCAGTTTGGTTTAGTTTAACTCAGTAGGAGATACATGATGATCAGACAATTGGAAAAAGGTTCATCTGAGTCTGGCATCTTGAGTGATGCTCTTAATTTCCAGCATCTTGAGTGATGCTCTTAATTTCCAAATTTAAACTTAATAGAACATAGTATGGTATAGAAATGCTATAGAATACATGTGTTTAAGTTGGACTCATGCATTTTTTCCATTATTTGCCAAAAATTTTTTGTGTAAGTGATTCTTTTCTATTAGTCCAAAACTTTCAGAATCAGGTTTACATTACTTAGAACATCTCATTTGCAATATGGTAATTAGACTTGTTTTTCATATCAGAGTAAACCGTTTTGTCGGTCATTAAAATTATGTTTCAATGCATCAAAAAACTGTGAAGAGAATATAAAATTAATTCTTTAATCTGGATTGCATATGTATTAGAAACAAGTATGGAGCCATTTACTTACAAAGCAAAGGCTGTGTGCAACCAAGGGCCTTATTTGTGTTCTACTTTTAAGTGCTTCAGGACAAGTTTGAAATAAAAATTAGATTTTTTTACTAACATAAAACTTATGATCATTATTAGTCCAAAGGACAATTTTCCCAGAAGGACTATTAATTTCATTTTGTCATTTTGTGTTGATTCACTACAAGTGTTGTTTCACTTTTCAAATTTTTGTTGCCAAATGTTATCACACGGTATTATATTTAAAGAAATTAAATAATAAAGAATCTGCATAAATATATATATATGTTTCTTGCATTATGATAAAACAATGGTACGTAGAGCTATCAAATTTTGAATAACGTAATCTTCTTGTGAATATGGGTGTCTGGAAGCCCGAATTTTAGATTTGGAATTTGTTTTATTATTGATTTCATATTTTCTAAAACTTTAACGATTTTTTGATTAACAAACTCTAGGATTTCAAAGCGAGCAGTGGCAGCATTGTGGGGGCGGGGGAAATTATCTTCAGCGTGCAAAACTGTGTATCGGAAATTCTAAAGATATGCTCATTTTAACATTGTTTTGCGATATTGCTCCTGAACTGAATTTTATGGTTTAAGTGCAAAAAACATGATATTTAATAAATAAAGGTAAGACACAAAATGTTAAAAAAAAGCCGCTTTGGGCATAATTTAAAGTCTGAAACCTTTCAGATTTAGAAAAAAAAAATTTTTTAAATAACATTTATCTTTCAGATTTTAAGAAAAAAGGTGCTTCCATTTCTAAAAAGTGCAGTGCAAATTATTATTTCATTTCTGAATCATCCAGTATTTTAATTTGGAAACTACAGATCACATTTTCAATGCATTCTGTAAGGATTCGTATATATATATTTATTTATCTTTATATTTAAAATTTTGCAATTACATTTTTAACAATATATGGAATTTAAAAAAATCGTGTTTAGATATACTTTTTTAACTTAAGAAATAAATGGATAAACAAAGAGGATGTAAATGTTATAGTATTATTAAGTTGAGAAACTGCAATCTTGAACAAAATTTTCAAATGTAATTACATATAAAATATAGGAAACTGTATGAGATGTTCCATGTGATAAGCAGTATATTAGCTTTGTTAATAGTTTCTCTCCATACCACGTTATGTATTATTATTATTTTTTTTTTTGGTTCCTTTTGATGCATGATGCAATTTATCTTTAAATTTTTATTTCCTTGTACAAAGTAAAGGAAGCATTGTAATCCCGAAAATATTCGGGCATCATATTTCAATGAAAATATCCATTTTGGCCATTGTTGAATGCAATTTAATGATATTTTTGCGTGACATATGCACACTGCGGGGGGGGGGGGGAGAAAGGATAAAGTGCTATATCTCCCTTTCTACTGGGCCGATTGACGAAATTCAAATTGCGTTTTTCATGTTTCGAAACTGTAACTTAGGATATATCTTAGATTTATATATAGCACTATTCTAACATAGGTATTTTAACACAAAATGGCTCTTTTTCTGAAATAACATACCAATTTTTTTCCATATTTCAATTCTATGACTCAAATTATGCCTAAATATTAAACTTTGTAAAATTCGGTGCAAAATTTATGGAGAAATTCAAAAATTTAATTTCACGAATTTTTTTTAGTTTGCACCAAGAATAATTCACTTGGCGAACTTTTTAGTATGTGGCAACCTATTTTTCTATCCCTTCCATTGAAATGCAGCGGAAAAAAGTCACATCTTTCCTACCTTTTTACATCGCGTATGAGCGAGAAAAAAGTCACATCATTATTCTTTCGAATAATTTCAGCAAAGTGTATTACCACATTAGATGTTATTATCGCTTTCAACAAATATGCCAAATTTTGAAACGTGCCAATATATAAATTCACACATATCTTCGAAAATTTTGAATAAAAAGCTCTAATTTTTTGTAGGTATACTTAGAAATACATCTACTTCAAGTTGATGGTAAAAATTTTATATGTTATAATCCAAAAATTTTTTTCAAAAAATTTATAAAAATTATTTAAAAATACTAATTTAAAAAATAGATCATAAAAAATGGGTGAATTTTGTTTGGAGTGAACCTAAATTTCGAACTGTGAAAGAAGGAATCGAGTAAGTGTAATAAAAAAAAAAGAATTTTAATAAATACATGCCAAATTGAATTAATATTGAGGAGCTAAAATTTTGAGAGCCAATTTTTTAAAAACTACTGGTGTGATTTTTACACATACATGTACGTATGTACATATGTATGTGTCTTACATAACTCAAAAAACGAGTAGCCTTAGAACATTTAAATTTCTTATATAGGACTGCTATAACATGTAGTTCTGCACCTCCCTTTTAGGTTGCAATCAGCTGCCCTAACATATATAAATATATATACACACTCTGTTGCTTGGCTCCGTGAGCTCAGTTATTTTATTCTTTATGTTGGTAAATTGTGTGTTTTTTGCTTTAAAAATGACTGAATTATGTTGTTCTTATCTTCCGGTTAAGGTTTTTATGGCTTATTTGATATGCATGCAATTGTAGAATTATCAACAATTAAAAAGTTGTTTAAGTGCAGCTAAGCGTAATTTTTCTTTACCATAGCAACCATATTTGTTTACATTTGAAACTTAGCAGAATAAGTCAGTTTCTGCACATTCAGTATCTTTTTGCCGAGTGGGACTAGAGGTAAACTTTCAGTTTTGTGCACTGAAAAATTTGCCTTTTTGCCCGCTGGCAGAATTGCTTGTTTTTGCGTAGAAACTTTTAATTGTAGAAATTGTTTTAACTGTATTTGGTGTTTTATCGTTTTCCATAGCTTTTAATTTTTAATGAAGATATTTTGAGGTTTTATGTATTTTTGCCTTGTCGTGAAGTGAGAACTGAATTAACTGAATGAGAAATGTATCTAATGAAATTCGAGAAAATAAGTTTAAATAAAATGCAGCAAAAAATGCATATAATTTAATATTCCATGCAAAGAAGCCATGTGGTGTCCACATGAGATTTTTATTTCCTGGAAATAATTTTACCTTCTTTAATGTACCTTTTGTGTTTGTTTTTCTAGCTTATTTTCTGTATTTATTTGGTTATACTTATGCATTTCTTTCCTTTCTTATACTTTTAGGAAGAAGTGATGACCCTGGAAAGGATACTTCTTCAAACCATCAAATTTGATTTGCAAGTTGACCACCCTTATGGCCATCTTTTAAAATATGCTAAATGCTTAAAAGGTATCAATTAGCTTCCTTTATCTTCCTGTATATTGAGATTGTGTATATATTGTCTCATACTGTCTACATACCTTATTATCATCTTACAAATGGCTTAAATTTTGCGTTTTTTGGGGAGGAGACAGATTTCAGTTTCACTAGAATTTCTTGGAAAGAGATAATAATTTAAGTATTTTTAATACTTAATCCTCCTAATGGACATAAAATTCTGCATTGAAAGGTGGCTTTTGTATTCATTATGCATGAAACTTTCTGCCAAATCTTGGTCATTCCATTTTCTGGTTGGATGCACACTACAAAGTCCGAGATCCGGACTCGTTGGGTCTTCGGCAAATCTGGATTTGTGATTTTTCCAGATACTAGGTCATCAATTTAAGTCTAATAAGATGGCATGCAGAAATCATAATGTTAAAAATATGAAATTGTGATTTATGAAGTAATGAGCATTTATGATCTAAAAGGTATCAAACATTACAAGAAAAAAGTTTAATATTTATTCGTTTACTGTATTAAACATTCTTTCAATGTAAATTGTTTAAGTTGCTTCATTTTTTGTGCTATTTTCTCTTTATTTCTGTAAACAGATATAATTTCCTGTTCAGATACAAAGCTCCACTGTTAAAGTCCTGTAATTGCTGTGTCGAGAATTCCGACTGGTTTGTCAACTAAAATTTTTTTCATTTTCATTAACTTCTTTGTCAGTTTCTTCACTATCGGTAGCAGTTTTTTCTGGATCTAGAACCATACTACAGATTTCGTCGTCCATTAAGTGATTGATGATTGGAGCATTGTCATTGCAATGAAAAACTTCTGTTATATCATCTTCATTTATTACCACTTCTCCACATTTCTTTACAAACCCCATTAATTGGAAAATTTCACCTGTGGTTTACAATATCCGAAAACCTTCAAATTTGCGGCTATCGGCTTCATCATCCTCACTTTGAAATGTGGTAGCTGGCCATAAATTATGCCAAGCACTTTTTAAAGTATCTGGAGACATATCATCCCACAAAGTTGCGATGTTCCATACAGCAGATTTTATGCTAAAATATTAAAAAAAAAATTTTTTTGAATAGGCTTGCTATTGTTCAAGAAATTTAACATGGATTTTAAAAATGCTACTTTATATTTGCAATTCAGCACGTTCATTATACCTATATCCATAGGCTGAATGATTGATGTATTTGGAGGAAAGAATAATATGGATGCATTATCTTTCACTAAAACTTTAAATGAAGTATGAGCCGATGTGTACAATCAGGACAATCAGGTTTTTGCATCATCAGGCAAACCAACCGAATTCAAATGTTGCCGAGGCTCGGGTGTAAAATGATTTTCAGACCAATCATTCATTAAGCTTGTGTTATCCATACTCTTTTATTTGTATGATACATAACAGGGAAAATCATTACTTCTTTAAATGATCAAAGTCATGTATTTTTTACCGATTGCGAAAAGTTTGCACTTGTGTGATCCTGCAGTATTTGTACATGCTAAATTTGTTAGTCTGATTTTGGAATCTTTGACATCAGTTGGAGCATTTTCTGTAGAAGTTTCCAAGGTATTTCACAGTACATATTGCCAGAAAAGACCAGTTTCATCAGCATTATAAATTTATCCTGGAGATAATTTTTCACTAGTAATGAGTTCAGTGAATTCATCTGCAAATAGTTCAGCAGCTTGAGTATCAGCTGAAGCTATTTTACCTAAAATTTTTAATTTTCTTATACCATGGCAATTTTTAAATTTGGTTAGCCAACCTGTCGAATATGTGCTCTCGGTTTTAAAATTAATTTCTTCAAATGAAATATTTTCACTTGAGCCATTAGTCTTGGACCTGTCAATGGCACATTCCATTATCACTCTCTTATGATCGTTGCTTTTAGCATAATGGACAATTTTTCCATTATTCATAGTCAGTGTGGTGTCAGAATCCACAAAAAATTCGAAAAGTTTCTTTTTTCTTATTTCATATACATTTGACATTCCAGTGCCATACTCCTTGCATAATTTTGAGACAGCTATGCCTGTATCCATTTTTTGCAGCAATTCTACTTTTTTAAATGGGCCATTCGCTCTGTAGATCCTGTTGCAGCTCCAGAATTAGAAACTCTTTTCGACGTAATCGAAAGTTCAAGCTTTAAATTCCGTAAAATTGCTGTAACAGGCTGCAAAAAATATTAAGCTGGTTCAAATTAGAAGGTTAAGGAACAGCATAATCTGCTAGTTTAACTGAAATTCCTTAAAAATAATTTTAGCCTAGCTTAAATAGCGGCGGCTATACATTATTAGCTATGTATCATGAGATTGGCGACAAAAGACAAGTTGTTCTGCTAAATTTTGTCTTGTTTCTATCACATTAAGCCTGAATTGTATTAATTATTCATTATACCTGCGCCTATTTCTTGCACATGCTTAAGGCTAATTTGGATTCTGAATAAATAAACTCCCATATTTACTTCAGATTTATCAAGGGCCGGCCCTGGATATTGCCTGATGCAGTCTCTGTGGGTCCTAAATTCTGCTACAAAGCATCTCCCTAAGTTCTAAATTTTTGCTGCCCCTAAACATTGGATCCCAGTACTTTCTCTAAATTATATAGATTTTGTTATTCCTTAATTTTGCCGCTTGGTACTTCTCTAGATTACAAAAATTTTGACTCCTCTAAATTGAATTGCCTGTTGCGGCCATACAAGCTCTGATGCCAATTCTGGGTTTATGTGAATAACATATAAGTTATTCTTAATTCAAATATCAATAGATGTAATCTTTTGGCTTATGAGTTTCATTAACAGAATCTATTTTTAGCATACAGAAAGAAATTTTGTTAAATCTTTTCTCGCCAACATTTCTTAGCACATTTAACTTAAACCTGCAATCATAGCCAAGCATAATGTAAGCATAAAAGGTTGTCATACTCTTTGTTATTCAATTACTAATATATAAAAAAAAATTGCTTGTGCATTGCTGCATGAGTCATTACTCAAGTTGTCCTGTGTTGATAAACATGCAGTGCTGAAAGTAAAATCTAATAAATAATGATTCGTCAGGTTGCCATCAGGGATATAAAATACTAGTAAATATAAAATCAAAGATGCTCCTATGTAGAATGTTTTGGTTTGAGATGTATGCCAAGCGGATATGCTACTACGAAGCCAAATTATTGATCTCACAAATTTATGCTAAAATGATTATTTCTTCAATAATGAGGTATTTTATTTAGTGTCTAAGTGAAGTTAAGAATTGGGACTCTCCACATGTTTTATTATGGGAGGAAAAAATCAAACGCACATGCATAAAGCACACATACATAAAGCGTTGTTTGTGGCTATGAGGTTTCGAATTTTATATTATTTCGTATATTGGACATCCGGATCTTGGACTTTGTACTATATATTGGATTGTACTATCTATATATTGAAAAAAAAAAAAAGGTGTCAAGGTACGAAGTGAGATGGTCATTTTGGAGTTATAATCAAGAAAATACCACTTATTCATGCCATTTTGGGGAACCATGAAATTTCAGGACCGAATTTATAATGCTCAGAGGGTTAACTAAAATTGTTGTTTAAAAAATGCAGTGTAAAATTTAATGTCTGATTTAATATCATGATTTTTCAATTTAATGCATTTAAAATTAAAAAAAAAATCTTTATAATATATCATTTCAGTAAACAGATAATAATAATGAAAATCATTTTTATTAATTCAAATGGCCAAAATGATCAGAGTGGTAGTTTAGCTTTATTTTAGACATGAAAAACTTGTTCATATTTTCCCCATTGGCAATTATTTGCTGCATTAAATATTTAATTCAGGGCATTTTAAACTTTTACTGTTGATTGAAGAAAGATTTAGTCTTTTAAGTTCCACAAGTGATTTTTGAAAAAGTTATTGAAGGTTTAGGAGCCCAAGTTTTATGAAGTCATGTGAAAAATCTTAGGTGCAAAACATGATAATTTTAAATGACTGTTTGCAAATCTAGTGGAAACAGAAAGAAATGTATGGTTGTTCAGAATTCCTCAATGTATTTTGAAGATTCATGACAGACTACACAACTGATGCCAAAATTTATTGTACTGAAATAAAACACATGCAGTTTTTTCTACATATTTCATAAATGTCAGTGTGTGGAATGTTGTCACCTCTGCTAATTATAGGCATTTGCATGTCATTAGAACATTGGATTACTTAAACATATAGAAAAAGTGATGAGTGCTATTTTTGAATGGAAAAGTAATGATTATTCTTATATTAAGGGAGCTGAGCAGTAAAATCACTGAACACAGCTGAGCGATAAAGTCGCCTGGCTTCGATTCCAGGCAGATGGGCTGGCTGCATGGCCGTTTTTGTGGTTTTCCCCATGTGTAACGCATGTTAGAGCTTCCCTTAGAAATTTCTCCATGAAGGCATCCCTCCCTTAGGCAAACAGCCTTTGTATGCTTTGTCATAATTAAATAAACCAAACCAATCTTTTATTAAGGTTGCTCATTATTACGGAGACCGTTTGTTAGCATATTCAGTCAAAATTTGTCACAGAGATCAGATAAGAGTATTTCATGAAAATTTGCTTCAAAGTTGTATAAGCTATGGAGAGGCATGTTTTATGCCTGCTATATCACTGATGCTGTGTCACGTGTCATCTATGATATGCTGGTGTATATACATTTAAACAGAAATGGATTAAGGTTCTCTGATCATCTTTGAAATATGTGGGGGAAAAAAAAAGAAAAAGAAACTCAGATGAGTTAGTCTTTATTTCAGTGTAAAAAAATTTGTTATCAATTGCATTCTTTATTTGTTATGCATTTAAAAAATGTTTCATTAAATTTTGAGTAACTTTGTTATGGTGGAGAAGAAGAAGTTTTGGTTTATTTGCTTATGGCAAAGCACGGAAGAGTTATCTGCTTAAGGGGAGGAATGCCTTTATGGCGAGATTTCCATGGGAGCCTGGCTCATTTTCACATTACACATGGGGGAAAACCATAAATTGCTTGTGCAACCAGCCGTTTGCCTGGAATCGAACTCGTCGAACTATGTCTATTCAGCAACTTTACCGCTTGAGTAAGATGTTTAAATATTCAACTTATAATTCACATTACACTTCTTTAACTCATAGTTTAGAATAAATAATTTTTAAAGGAAGAATTAGAGTTTTTTCTTTTTGACAAATCAATAAAAGTTATTAGATGTCTGTTGCACTGCACCTGTTCTAGTTGTAATTTAAGTTCTTATAATTAATTGTACTGACTGAAGAATTCATAGTTAAGTGAATAAATATCATGTAACCTTTCTTTTTGTAGTCATTATCTCTAGGATTTGAATGAATTTCAACCGAGTTTGTAGTACCTGGTTTTCTAAAACTGATTATCTAAAACTCATAATGTTAATATTAAATTGATGTTAATAAGTGGAATGTGGTATTATTTTCACATTAACTGTAGCCTGTATATTATGATTTTTGTTTTTATGAAAGTGAAAAATGTGCGAATGGCATTTATACATAATGTTAAAATTATAAGAGGAAGGAAATTGTTGCCGTTTGCTAAAAAATTAGTAAGCTTCCTTGTTTGTATTTCTAGTGTTGTTTATTTTTGATGTTTTAAAGTGTCAATTACTTGTACGTATTAAACTTCTTATTTTTATGAAATAATTCAGTTTAAAATGATTGTGAATTCAGTTTTTAAATAATGATTTTTATTTATATAAGTACAAATCATTTTTAAAAACTTTATATTTAAACTTTTAAATATTCTTCATGCATGCATTTATATATTTAAAACGTGTAGCAATTTTAATCAATATCCAGGTTTTATGTAAAAATTTTCTTAACAGTTTCAAAGCTAGGAAATTTAATAATTCAGAAACTAATCAGAGTTAAGATGTAATTAATATTTACCAGTTCTAAATGCATGGTTTGGTTCCTTTCTGGAGAGTATAATATCCCAAAATGAAATTTTTAAGCAATATATACTGTAATATTCTCCTGAAATAGCATGTGAAAAGGGGCTGTCATAATTTTAAAAAATAAAATGTTTGATATTATTAGCTGTCTTGTTTTCTATTTTTGCACTTCATGCAATTTGTTAAACATTTTGAAGACTGCTTTTGAGTAGCATTTTTTATTTTCGTAATTCTTTAATTGAATCTCTCCATGAAGTAAATAAAAAATATTCAGTTTTGTAATTTTTTGTATATTTAGTGCATAAAAAACATTGTATCCTCTAAGGTATTTATTGAACTCAGTTCTGACTGTTTTTTAAGGAAACTAAAATTTCAAGTAGGAAAAGGGGACTAATTCAGCGGAAAGTTTCATAAATTTAAAATATTAAAGCTCAAACCACTAAGAAAAGCTATTTTAAAATATAAGGGAAGAAAAGTTTTTATCTAATATCTGCATTAATCAGACATTATCCGTATCATCAAACCAGATGAAAGGCATTATTTGTCTTTTAATTTTTGCAATCTTTCATTATTTTACTTCTTATTCTGCTAGTTCTTAGTCTTTTGTTAATGGTGAAGCATAATTTCCTTCCAGTATTACTAAGTATTACGTTTTAGTACTTTTGTACTAAAAAGTGAGCATTTTTGTTGAAAATAAAGCTCCTAATATTATCCACAATAATAATAATAATATATTTTTTTAATTTCATATTTATCTTTCATTTTTTAGCCAATGATATGTATAGTAATCTTTTCAAGCAACATTATTGTGTCATATAATGTTTTTGTATATTTTTTGAAGGTGACAAAGGGAAGTTGCAACATATGGTTCAGATGGCTTGGACATTTATTAACGATAGGTATTTGGAGAAATTATTATTATTGTGCACTTTTCCTTATCATATTTTAGGTTTATGTAGTACTTAATGTAATTTTTTCCCCTAGTTTATGCACTACTTTGTGTCTCCAGTGGGAGCCAGAAGTAATTGCTATCGCTTTAATGTATCTTGCTGGAAAATTAAGCAAGTTTGAGGTTGTTGATTGGGTTGGACGATCATCCAGGCATTCACATTGGTGGGATATGTTTGTTGAAGGGATATCCATAGAGCTGCTTGAAGGTAAGTAATTTCTTGACTTATATTTTTAAGACTGGAAAAAAATTCGTTTTAATTCTTGGACTGGAATTTATTTTTTTTCTGAGCTATAAATAAAATTCTAATTATCTTTGTAATTGGATATTACTCAGCAATCACCAATACACTGGCAATAATACCACCGTTGACTCTTGTTCTGAATTCTTCTGTAAAAATCTGATTTTTATTTGATTTACTCATTTTTTAGGAAGGGCTTATGATCTGTTTTGGCTAAACGAGAATCTAGGTGGCTTCTCCTTTTTTTAATTATAATATACAGTTTCAGACCAGTTAGAGCAAACACATCTGTATTGTGTCAGTTTTTCATCTTTTTCTCATAGAAAGTTCTTATGACAAAATTTGTTTGGCTTATGTTAAGTTTTCTGTCATTTTGCATCATGTGTTTACTAGATTTGTTGAGAAATGGAGTAAGCAGTCCAATTTAACAGTTAGGTTAAAAAAAAAAAAAAAAATCTCATTCCTTTGGTAGTGCTTATTTAATGAAATAAATTTCTGAACAACAAACTTGGTTACATAAATTTTTTGAATAATAATTTTTCTTGTTGCCACTTAAGTGTAAAACTTATAATATTGTATTGTTGTAGTAGTCTTGGTTATATAAATTAAAAAAGTCTGATGTCTAAACCACATGACTTCCTTGTACGGAAAGAAGTCCCTAAAGAAGGGTGAACTTGCTTTCATATGAAACTTAAAGTTGCATTGTTAATAGCTTTTGGTGACTTTGCTGTTTTTTAAGCTAGAATTAACACGAGAAATTAAAATTTTTTGGAGTCATTTCTTTTTATTTCCTTCAATTTCCCTTTGCGGTAGTGTCTTCCTGGACTTGAGGTAGAAATATTGCTACATATAGATAATGAGCTTATGTATAACTTGAGCCAAATACCATCACATAGCTGCCAGCCTTGAAATTTGAAAAACTGGGAAGCTCTCATGTGAAAATCAGCAGTTTATGTAAAACATATTAATATTTGATTAAATATTATAAATTTTGTCTTTTTTAGTGAAATTTTATTTTGTAATTTTCTCACACTTGTATACTGAGAAAATTTTGAGCAGGAGAGAAAATTTTTAAGTATGAAGAAAATAAAATTAATAAGTATAATACATATTATGTTTTATGTTTTTTAGTCTTATTTTATTTTGTAAATTTCTCACACTTTTATACTGAGAATTCTAATAGGAAAGAAAAGCTTTTAAACACGATGAAAATAAAATTATAATTACGATACATACTATTGGGTGGATAAATTTAATAAGGTACCATTTATCAATGTAAAGCAACATTAAATACAGATATTAAGTAAAGAATAAAATGTAAGTAATATAAATTAAGTAAATTTGAAAAGTAGGTCATATGGTAATAATTTTATAATACTTATTAGATATTTTTTTCATGAACTGTGTTTCCTAATTCATTTTTAAAAAAAAAATATTCTTAAAAAGGTATTTAAGAGCATCCTAATAAAATAAAGCACTGTGATCAAGATAACCTCTTACAAATAATTTCTGTCTTCTCCATTTCTTTTTAAAGTGTGTAAAAAATTTTCTAATGTATAGACCATAATATTGTAATGTATCATTACACTGGAAGTAAATTCCAATCTGTGTTTCAACCCTAAATCAGAATAAGGACAGTAACCTTTTAAGCAGTGATACCAAAGAATACTGCCTGAACTAAATGAATTAAGAAAAAAAATAATGAAAGAAAGTCTGAAAAGATTCTGATTTTAAAGGTTTTATTAAAGTTTCTTATGCTCTTGCTGGCTCACAGTTTAGCAATCTGCTTTTGCACTCTGATGCTTTCTTCCCACTTATGTGACATAAAATTCAGGAGCAAAACCATAAAAGTAGTGTGTATATCTTTATGATTTTTGATGAAATGTTGAGCATTGGCATTATTTCCTTTCAGTCTTCTCTCAGTTCATCATTGTATCAATGCTCAGTTTTTTTTTTTTAGTAAAAGGATTTTTATAACTTTTTTTTAACTTTATTTATTCTTTCTTTTTTGCACTTACATCACAAAATATAACAACAAAATCACAAAATATTTAAAAACACCATATGATACCTGATAGTGTAAAATTTTGCCATGTTTCTTCTTCTTCTTCTTATTATTATTTTTATTTTTGCTATATTATGCCTTTAAAAATAATATATGGTGATAACATATGGAGCAGCTTCCTTATGTTTGAAAAGTGATATAGACACTTAATTGATATAGATGAGAAAGAGCAGATTGAGACTAATAACACCTTATCAGGCATTTCTCCTGCTTTCTTAGCATGCCTTTGTGATGTAATGGACAGCAGGCTTGGCTTGTACTCAAGAGGTCTGAAGTTTGCTGAAGGCTTTGCTCATTTGTCATATCTCCTGCTTTGAAATAACCTAATGTTTCTACAGTAGTGCCCAAACAAAAAAAGTGGTTGATGATGATTCTGCATCACCAGGTCCTCTATGGGTTCTCTAATCCCCAGTCACCTTTTAAAAGGGGCAGCATATAAGGTATTTCTCCGGCCTTCTTAGCATGCCTTCGTGGTGTAATGGCCAGCACACTTGGTACATATTCGAGAGGCCCCATGTTTGAGTCCCGGCAAGGGCATTGCTCATTTTCCATGTTTCCTTCTTAAAAATAACCTAATGACTCTACAGTGGCACCGAACTAAAAGGGTGGTGCATCATGATTCTCCACCAACAGGATTTGGCGATTGGGTCCCCTAATTCCCAGTCATCCTTTAATGTATATAAGGTATTCCTCCCATCTTCATAGCATGCCTTCATGGTGCAATAGCTAGACACTTGGCACATATTCAAGAGGTTCATGGTTCGAGTCCCAGCGAGGGCATTGCTAATTTTTATATCTCTTGCTTTCAAAATAACGTAATGACTCTACAACCTCTAGTACTAAAGAAAGAAAAGTCTAAAAGAGTTTAGATTGTAATGGTTACCCAGAAGTTTTTTTTTTTTTTTTTTTTTAAGTTTAATAGAAATTATCAATAGAGATTGCTGAGATGGGATAGTGAAATGATTTTTAGGATATTACATGAATATACATTTAGACTAACATAGGAATGCATGGTAAATCTTGTCATGCATTGTTCTACTTTTTTCAATCTTTTCTCAGTTTATTGTATCCATGTTTAGTTTTCTTAACAAGATGATATACATAACTTTTTTTTTTCAAATTTATTAGTAAATACCATTTTTTCCCCCATTTATACTATGTAAAATTCAACAGCAAAATCACAGAATTTTTAAAACTAGTATATCCTTAGAATTCGTATCGCAATATTAAGCCTTGCCATTGTTTTTTTCCTGTCTTTTGCCTATATTCAGTGTTCAGTTTTCATAGTAAGCTGACTTACATGGATTTTTTTTTTTTATTATTAGGTTTTTTTAATTTGTTTATTAATGCCTTATAAAATGCAATAGTAAAATCACAAACTATTTAAAAACAGCGTATCTTTGGAGTTCTGGATGGAGTGTTGTGTTGCCATATCTTTTTTTAAATATGCTATTTAAGTTCTTTAAAAATAATACATAGCTATAACATTTCATAGCAACATCCTTTTATCTGAAAAGTGATACAGATGGAAATGTTAGGGTTGAGACTAATAGCATCTCTGGTGGTTATTGTAATTTTACGAACAAGTAGTTACACTTCCTTGTTTTTATTTTGATCCTAAAATTATGCTGTTAGCACTTGCTGTTCTTCTGCTAATAAGAGGGAAAAAAAGGCATTGTTAGAAAAAGTGTGCTGCTATCTCACTGTGTAATTTCATTTGAAGCAAGTGGTGGTGTTTTTTTTCTAATTATCTGTGAAAGTTTCTATGCATAAATCTTACATTATCAATTGGAAGAAAGGAATTGATATTTTGAAATAAAAAGTAGTATAATAATGAGGCATATGAAACATTCTTTTCCCAATATTTGTAAAAGCAAAAACGAAGAAAGATGAGCCAACCACTGACCATGACAGGACAATCACTATTGATTAATTTATATCCATCCAGGAAGTATGTAAGTTAAGAAGAGGATTATCTATCCCTTCCATATTATATATATACATATATATATATTTAACGTTTCCACATTTTGATTTTTACACACAGGCTTCATTTTTAAAAAATTTTAACTAATTAAGTTATAGTGGTCTTTGGCTTTCAAGAATTTACTCAGTTTAATTTGTAATTTACTTCTCTATTATGTAGAGATTTTATTTTATTTTTAATTATCACACTTATTAGTTTTCGCAAGATTAATCTTTTTTACTGATGTACAGCATTGACTTTTAGAGTTTTAATTTATCTGTTAATTTTCTGTGTGTATCAGTCAAATCAATTTTAGAGACTCTCTAATGCTCAGGTCTTTTCCCGCCTTGTATTCGTAACCCAGGACGCATTCATAAGACAGGAATGTTAAAATTTAAACACAAATACTCCCCCCCCAACAAAACTCTCTTTTTGTTTCTAACTGTTTGTTTCTTTATTTGATTTTGTTTAATCTGGGGAGGTTTTACTTCGGGTATTTTATTAGTTTCTGCTTTTAAAATTAAATTGAGCAATCTTTTTCTGCTTTTGAAATTAATTTGAGCAACTTAGCAACTTTAGATTTCAAAATTTTTCTGGTTTTCATCATTTCGGATTAAAGCTAATGTTACATGCTCTCGAGTTGCCCCCTTTATTAGGTTTTATATTTTGACCTTACCTGCTAGTTTTATTCAGGGAATACCCTTACTGTATGTGATTGTAAATCTTCATTTTCCTTAAAAAAAATTTTTTTTTATATACATACAAAATCGAAAATCGGATTTTTTTTTTTTTTTTGAGTATATGTGTTAATCCTGTCTTAGGGTTTTCATCCTGTCTTAGGGTTATGAATACAAAGCGGGAAAAGATCTGAGCATTTGAGTATCTAAAAGATATTCGAAATTGAAACTATATTTCGAATTTTACGGTCCCGAATCTGAAATGTCTCGGAGGAATGCAACTTGCATTCGGAACTCATTAATCAACTTAGTTTTTGGGTTTCAAAACACCTTTGATAAGTTTTGTTTGAAACATTGAACTGAGGAGATCAATATTTATTATTTTTTATTTTTATTTATTTATTTATTTATTTTATTTTCTTTGCAATGCTTTCAACATTGTCAAATGTTTACTTGTACTATCTTAGGGTGCGACTTTATTCGAGATGCATAATAGTTAGGACCTTCATAAGAAAGAAACTGTAAACATGCATTTAAACTCCACTTTTATCTTTTTCCTAAAAAAAATTTAAATTTTTTTGCAAACTTGCAGCAATTGCGCATTTCGTCTGTTAGTTTCTAGACTTTGTTTTTATAATCTTTTAAGAAAATGTCTTCGGTCTTTTGAGTTATATATATAGCTTATTATTCTGAAACATATGGATCTTGGAGGTAAACAGCTATACCCTTTATTCTGCATTTAATTTCTTTTCCGATTTCCATCTGCATGTTTGGTGGTTCTTAGAACATGGTTAATGTTAATGTAAATACCCTCATTCTGTGTCAGCAAAAATACCTTGGATTTTTCCTTTTTGTTATGATTTTACATTTATGTGTATTTATTTATGTTAAAACACAATTGTAATTTATCTGTGTCTCCCTCCCCTCTAGATATATGTCATCAGGTTTTGGATTTGTATTCAACACCAGTCCCTCAGACTCCTCAGGATTCACCTCCAGCTACTCCACCTACAAAATCAACGAGAAAATCATCCCAGCCTGTGAGTAGTTCAAGATTCATAATTTTAATTATCTTCATGAACGTTCTCAAATTGGCAAATATTGAGAGATTTTTTCAATTAATTCTTTAAGAAATCTTGACTGCTGTTATCAGATCCTCTAATCTGTGTGGCTGTATGTGTTATAAACACAAAATGGTTTTAGAATAATTTTTTTTTCCTCTTTAATTTGAATTAAAAAAAAATTTTTTTCCCTAAAGAAATTCGGTTGGAAAGCAGAATTTTTGTAATCTAGTGCTTAAAAATATAGTGACACATGTTAAATAGGCTTCCATGGTAATTGATTTTACTTCTAAATTCCAAAATATGCTAGTGTAATGGACGTAGAATGAGTTTTTAATTTGTAGGAAACTGTATTGAGCAAAATAAAAAGTAATATCAATTAATTTGATTGCTTAGCCATCATATATTTTTCATACAATTAATAAAAAATATAACATTGTGAAAGGTATAATTTATAAGAAATTTAAGAATTGTTAATGATATTTTTTTATTTTTTCCTGTAGTATATAAAATATATTAATGTGAGAATTATGTTTTTCCAATTAACTTATTTCCATGCTCAAAGGTAAATAACTATTAGTCTGTCTCATTGGGATGGGGAGCATGAATGGAGAAGCATGGTTTCTTCTCAGCATTCATAGAAAAGTTGAAATAATTTGAAGTTTGTAAACTTAAAATTTTGGGTACTTTATTTAATAATTAAAGTTTGTTTTCAGTTATCAAAGTTTGAAAAATTTTTCTTTGCTTTTATTTGAAATAAAAAAAAATGCTATGAAAATATGAGAAAAATTATGTTTACGAGATTTTCTGTTCATCATTCAACTATAGTTGTTAAAGTTTTGAATATCAGTGAAGAAAAAAAAAAAAGGGGGGGGGAGTCTTTGTATAATGGGAATATGATATAAGGTATTTTCTCCGTCCTTCCAGCATGCCTTTGAGGTGTTACGCTTAGCACACCCAACACGTATTCGGAAGGTCTAGGTTCCTGGCAAGGGCATTGCTCATTTTTCACATCTCCTACTTCAAAATAACTAATTTTATTATAGTGGCACCCAAACTAAAAGGTGGTGGATGATGATTCTTCACCACCAGGATTTGGCAATTGTGTCCCCTAATCCCCATTCACCCTTTAAAATGGGGAGTATGTAAGGTATTTCCTTCCTCCTTCCATCATGCCTTCGTGGTAAGGTTAGCACACTCGGCGCATATCGAGAGGTCTAGATTCGGATCCCGACGAGGGCATTGCTGATTTTTTATGTTTTGTATTTCAAAATAACCTTATGTTTCTACAATAGCTTACACTTTTTTGCTTTTTAAGTGCTATCTTTCATGTCAGTTGTTAACTGTAAAATACAAAGTTGTCTGATTCAAAAGAAAAAAAATGCAGCAGTGAAATAAACAGCTTGTATCAGAAGACAATGATAATCATTTCATGCGAAAATCATGGACTAATTGAACAAACTTGCTTTTGGATATTGATTAATTGTCTAAATTGTTAGCCTAAAAATGGCTTTTAGTTTCAAAATGGGATTTTGCATTAGTTCATTATAAACCATGTATCATTTTTCAAATTGTTACCACGAAATATTATTGCTGTGCATTATTTTTAAAGAAAGTAAATAATGAAGAATCTGCATGTATGTATGTATGTATGTTCCTTTCACAAAATGACGGTACCTAGAGGCATCAGATTTTGAATAATGCAGTCCTCCACCTGAACATAGGCACTTGGAAGCACGAATTTTGAATTTGTTTTATTATTTATTTCATATTTTGTAAATCCGTAATGAATTTTTGATTAACAAACCGAACAGTTTGAAAGTGAGTAGGGGCAACACTATGTAAAACATTTTTATCTCTAGTGTGCTAGACTATTGCCATTTAGAGAAATATAAGATATTTATCTTTCAGTTTTGATTAACAAACTTGGGTGTATGAAAGCTATGTGTTGCAGCAGCTTGCTGTGACTCAGTAAAGCTAAGATACTTTCAGATTTTTTATAACTATTTTAGGTGGTTGGCCATGCAAGCAGCTATTTTTTTAAAAAAATAATGTAATGAATATAAAAATATATATGAGAATAGGTTGAACTGAAAAAAGGCTGAAAAATGTATAAAAATATATGCCAGCACATAACAGGGCATCTGGAATTCTAAACATATGCTGCTTTGCAGTTTAAAAAAAAAAAAAAAAAAATGTGATTTTTTTTTCTTGAACTGTATGTGGCATAAATGCAAAGAAACAATGAAAGTGATGCTTAATAATAAAGGACAACAGCAACAACAACAACAACCAAAAAAATGTTAGCAGGAGTGAGTGCAAGAATAGACTGGTAGACTGTGAGCTCAGCAAGAGCATAAAAAATCTTAACAAAATCATCTTACAACTTAAACCCTTTTAGGTAACCATTAAAATCTGAAACCTTTAACATTTTTTATTAGTTTCTAATTGACTAATTATTACTTTTGTCTTTTGCTTATTATTTAATAAGTTGTGGTGTGGTTGTGGTAAGTAAAAATGCTTGTTTTGATGGGGCTTTGCAAATCATTTTTCTTTTATGCTGACTCTTTGTTTAAAAATTAATCTAGGATGAAATTAGTCCGTAAGTTTGTCTATTTCATATAAAATTCAAAAAAGTAATTGTTAGAATAGTTTAATGTGGATATGCATGAGTAATGTATATTTCCTGTGTACTTCCTAGGAAATATACCAAAAAAAACTTCTCTGTGCGTCACTTCCAGTATGAAACATTATTCAACATTCAGAATTGATTTATACTTTAAAAATGCCTATTAAAATCTTTTTATATAGTTACTGAAATTTTATTACTGACTGCATAAACAAATATATTTAAAATGGAGAAATTTATAAAGTTACATATCACTAATCTAGGTACAAAAGGAGTTAATATTTTTGCACATGTTAAATTTTTGTATATATGCACATAAATAAATATGTTTTTCTTTAGTCGGTCATCCATAAGATATGTTATTTTAGTTTGATTTTTGTATTCTGTTTCTGAGTACGTAATTGTGTTCTTCTGGAATCTAAATGTGATCAATGCTAATGATTGAATTATTTTTGATAAGGCTTATTATTTATATTTTATCATTTTATGAAAATGTATTGCAGTTAATCTGCAAAATCAAAAACTGTTGCTTCCATAAGATTATAATGTAAATGTAATTAAACTTGTTGTTTTCATCATATATAGTTGTGCTTAATCAAACTTGATAATTATAGATTTCAAAATTTTACATCTGGTTATTGTTGTATTTTGTTTTAGTGCTGTATGGAATGAAACATAGATTTATTTCACCAGCATTTTCATTTTAACTAATGGGGAGCGTTTTGTAATATTGGCTTGGAATATTTTAATGAAATATAGAAGATTCTTTAAAATTTATGCGTATTTAATGCCTGTGTTCCAATAATGCATATATTTTTCTTGATACCAGGATATTTTAGTTAATTTATATTAATAGTATTAATTTGACTCTGCGGTTTTAGGCAGTTAGATTTCTACAATATATTATAACTTAGATAAATTACTGCACTTGTCTTTAGTTTTAAAATGTTATTTTTTAAGGACAGGCACGATTGATTGTGTGGCTTTCAACTAATCAGAAAGCTCAAATAGTTGGAATATTTTAGACTTATAGAAATGTACCTGCCCCGTGAAAAATGAAGCAGATAAAATACTTATAAAGCCATTATAAAGCACATGCAGAATATTATTGGTAAACAGTGTGTTTTATCAGCAATAATAAAAGAGTATATCGTACCAACACAATAATAAGCCCTTATCTTGTTTTTAGTAACTCTGATTAATACTCAATAAGTTTGTTTAGTTTTTGTAAAGAAGAACTGACTACCATTTATCTGTTTTACCTACCATTTTGTAAGAATGATTAAAATTTGGGTTGTATTTTCTATGGAACAGCACACAGCAAAAAATTTTTGATTGAAATATCCTGGCATCAAGAAAAATGTATGCATTAATAGAACATAATATAAGCATTAATACAACTTAATTGAAAAGGGATAAACAGTAGCAATTTAACATAAAATATAAGTGATTTAAGTTTTGTAGAAGCCATATCCATAACTTTTATCTGATGATGATTGATCTAAGTAAAATAATCTATTGATAATAAAACTAAAATAACTAAAATATCTATTCATAATTTAACTAAACTATCTGTTCTTTCTAACTTCTGCCAGAATAATTGGTGCAAGTTAGGTGACATATCTGCTAATTTTCATGATCATGGGTTTTCATAATCGGATAAGATATTTTACTTTCATTTAAAGCCTATCTTTTTTTTTCCCCTGGATGTATTTCTCTCCCCCCTTGAATCTTATATAATTTTAAATGTTGACTTTCGATATTCAAATGGGTAATAAATAAGATGATTGTTTTAAAAAGCAGTATGATTGACCACAAATTTCTTTCATTCATTTAGCTTTTCTACCATGAATTGCACTTTTTATGAATTTTCGTGTATCCAGTATTTCTGTAACTAACCAAGCTTTTACTGTGTTAGGTTTTTCTAAGAATCTTGAGCTGTTGATAGTATTGATTCTATAATATATAATACACTGAAGAGCCATTACATTATAACCACCCTGTTAATAACATGTAGGACCACCTTTAGCCCTCAAAACTGCCAGCACCAGGCATGGCATTGACCCCACAAGGTACTGATACGTAGTCTAAGGTATTTGGTACCAAACACTTACCAACTGGTCCTACAATTCCCGCACTTTGTGAGGGGGTAGTGTGGCAGCATGAATTTGGTTTTCCAGGTGGGACCACAAATGCTCTATTGGGTAATTAATTTCATTGTGATTGCATGATTTATCTTAGTTTGTTGAATGATCTGTTAAAATATTAGGAAAGGATGCAAATTTTTTGAGATTGACATGTGCATAAAGTAATTATGATACTTACCAAAAGTTTTTAATGAATACCTGTAGTTTCAGTCGGCTTTCACTTTGAAATGTTTGTTCCGTTAATAATAAATTCAAATTGTTTTGTGATCACCATGTATTTTGAAAGTATGGTTGAATACAAGGCATTAATGTGTATAATCCTAACTTGGATTGCTATTACATATTAATTACATCCTAACCTAGATTGCTGTTTCATACAATGACTGTTTCTTTTTTTTGTTATTACACCATGAAGCATACTTCTAATTTTAAATATTTTGCTATTATTACCTGTATTTGATTATTATCAAAGGAAAGGAAAAAGTTGCCAGCTGTATTCTTGTAACTTAAGGAATGAATTGTATGCTGAGTAAAACCGTCAGATCATGTTACTTTATCATTTGTATTGATTGATTATTCAGTTGCTGCAGATGTTAAGAAAATACTTCATGATTAGTGAGGTTGCCTTTTTGAAAATTATGTTTTTACATTTACCTTTTTTCTAGTATGTGAACTTGGATGTTACTGCTTTCAGTGGATGAAAAAAATCACATTGTGGGAAAATGGATGTGTTCTCTATCTAGCTGACATTATTTTAATGTATTTTAGTTTGTATATTATTAGTGTACATGAGTAAATAGTAATGTATATGTGAGTAAATGTTTCTTGTTAAATTTTTTTATCATGTTTAACACTGTGAAGTTACAAGTTTGTGTCAGCTTAAACTCGAGTCTTAAGTTGTAATTTAAGAATAATTTAAATTGTTGTGAAGTTAAACTGGAATTAAATTGTGTTATTAAACTGGAATCTGGAGAAATCAGATAGCAAGACTTTTTTTGTGTGTTTGTTTTGCTTATGGGCGTATGCATGTATACTTGTTTTAAACATATTTAATAAAAGTTAAATTTTATTTTGTTTTTAACATGAATACAATGGAAGTGAGAAACATGAGTGTAAAGTTTTTATAATTTAAGAATTCACAGAGTGAAGTAGCAAGGACTGAGAATATTTTTTTCATGTTCAAGCTGAAATATGCATTATATTATATTTCATATGTTTATGAAAGTGTTCATGAAGTATATAATGTGCTTCACAAGCAGTGGATAGTTTTTAAATTAAAAGGGTATCAAAATGATTTTTCAGACATTTTTAATATGAGACTATTGTAATTTAAGAATTTTTAATTTATGGGATACTATTTCTTCTATTGTAAAAACGTGAAGGAATTTTTCTAGATTTGACAAAGTGTATAAATGTATTGTATGTATTTAAAATGTGCTAAGATTTATTTTCTGTGTGTGAAGTTCTTTTTAAGCTTCGTTTCATATATATATATATATATATATATAATGATAATTTTAGCATCTTCCTAGGATGGTTTAATCTACTTTTATTAAATTATTAATTTAAGTTTTTGATATATATATATATATAGATAGATAGATAGATAGATAGCAAGCAAGAGGTAAAAACATGTTGGATGATTGTGGAATTTTTGCCTTATCTTCAATGCATCAGTGTTCAATTACAGTTTTTTCAATTGCTACAGAGATAACAACATTTGTTCTGTTCAAATAGTGAAATTACTTTAGTAAGCACCAATCTTAATATTTTTGGTTGTACACTCACGTTTGTGAAAATTGCAACACCAAGAAGGAATCGTCATAATTGAATGCAATTTAATACACAGTTGAGTGGTAGTGGTACAAATAAATGATTAAATGTTCAAAGCAAACAAACAAGAACAAGAGATCAGAATCAGTATTTTGTGTGGCCACCACGCGCCGCAATAAGTGCTGCTACACGACGTGGCATGGAGTCAAACAAAGTTTGAATGTCTGACTGAGGAAGAGCATTCCATATCGTTTGTACGCGTACCCAAAGTTCGTCTGCAGACGCAACAGGACGAGGATCACGAGCAAGACGCCGACCAATGACATCCCACACATGTTCAATTGGCGACATATCCGGGGAACACGCAGGCCAAGGAAGAAGCTGTACCTGCTGCGCTGCAAAGAAGGATTTAACAATCCGAGCAGTATGAGGGCGGGCATTGTCCTGTTGAAATACAGCGCCTGGCAAGCTTTGAAGGAAGGGAACAGCTTCGGGCTGTAGAACTTCACGGATATACCGGTTGCTGTTCAGATTGCCCACAATTCGTAGCAATTGAGATCGTCTATGATATGCTATGGCGCCCCAGACCATAACTCCGGGTGTTCGTCCACTGTGGCGTTCGATAATGCACTCCGGAAGGTGGCGTTCACCGGCATAGCGTCTGACACGAATGCGGCCATCATGGTACCACAAATTAAAGCGGGATTCGTCAGAAAACACGACATGCTGCCAATCAGCACGCCAGTCTCTATGCTGATTGGCCCATTGTAGCCGCAGGCGGCGATGGTCGTGCGTTAGGGGGATCCTGTATAAAGGAGTCCGTGCGCGCAGTCCACACTGCAGCAGACGTCTACGAATTGATGAAGCACACAATGAAACACCTGTAGCTATTGACCACAGTGCTGCCAATTGTCTAGAGGAAGCTGTACGGTCCGTCCGCGCCATGCGGACCAGGTGTCTATCATCGCGAGCTGACGTCACATTTCGGGGTCCACTCCCGGATTTCCGAGTTGTCCGACACTCGTCCGTCCACTGCTTCCAAACGCGCATCACTGTGCTGCTGTTACGCTGCACACGAGAGGCTACTGCACGATACGACAATCCAGCTTCACGAAGGCCGATGATTCTCCCTCGTTCAAACTCTGTAAGTTGTTCAAATCTCGCTCTCTTTCGTCGACGAGGCATAAGTACAGATTGAGTTAACGTTTACCACTAGCAGATAACCACCGATAACCATACACGCCTCGCTACAGCCGTCTATTTATTCGGATCCATCAGCCGTTCAGAGGGCGCTGCTCAGCATACGCATGCGCTACGGATTTGCAATTCTAATCATTTGCATATCATGCGCTACTTTGCATTTCCTGAAAATTTCAGCTCACTCGCGTAAGTCCTTCATGGTGTTGCAATTTTCACAAACGTGAGTGTATTTTTAGCATAGTCATCTGTGTACATAGAGCCTGCTGTTTATGAGAAATTTGTCGAAAATTGTGTTCAAAGCAGTGTTCTTTAATTCAGACTGCAGGGAGTGTTCTTTGTGTACTTTAGGAATAAAACCAAGGCGTCTTATCAGTCCATCTTAGATCTTCAAGCAAGTTTTATCCTTTAGGAAAATCATGATCAGGGGTAAAGATGTCATAAATCATAACTCCGTAATTTTTTAAAGGTAGCATCTTCAGGATTTTAATATTTCACAATCTGTTGTGTAATTAAATAGGTAGTTGTTGCTTCTGAAGATTTTCTCCATAAGAGATATACAGTCTACAATTCACTCCATAATTCCGTAGTATTTGTTGGTGTTGATTTTATACCCTCTGTAATCAAATGCAGCTTGTTGCTTTGAAAATCATCAGCTTTGATTGTATTTGATTCAGAGGTTTCTAAGGTCTTGCTGTTATATTCAACAGGTACAAGTAGAACTCGTTGGGACACCAGAATTACACCATTGGTGGTATAGGTATAGTCCCATTACATTAACTGTGCAATTCCATCCCAATTTTGAGGGCGAACACAGGGTCTCCCACCCTTCTTCTCCTACCACCAACTTCTAAAGAGGATTTTCAGCTCGCCATATATTTTGAATGCCCGCTCCCTTACCACACAGACATTATATGCTTGTAAACATTCATGCGCTCTTCTGAATTCGAACTCGGGCCCATTGATATGGTAGCCAGCATCACTAACCACTGTACCTGCTAAGTAGCTATCATACTCAACAGATACAGATAGAAGTGGACAGGACACCAGAATTTCACCAGAATTCTGGACCACCACCAGAATTTCACCAGTGTTACTAGTATAGTACTACTGCACTAACCATCTAATTCCACACCAGTTTTAGAGAGAGAATATTCCCTTTTCCCATACCACAAGCCTCTTGAGTGGACTTTTAGCTCATAATGTATTTTGAGTGCCCACTTGACGTGCAGAAGCTATATGCTTATATCTATGCCTTCTCTAGTATTCGAACCTGGGCCCTTCAGCATGGCAGTCAGCATCACTAACTGTACTGTTTGTGCATATATTTTGTTAGATGTGCACAGAACATCATGATTTGAGCCCTAGGTAATTCCAACTAGATGCTTCTAAGCACTAACTTTTTTTGTTGTTGTTGTTGTTTCTGGTCATTAGTGCAACAACAGTCTTATTCTAATGCCAATTCAATATAGGAATGTTAAAAAATTAACTCTATAATCATTATTTTTGTTAACTTTGGAAGTGTAATAAAAATTCTTAATTTTAATCCCATTATTTCATGCTTCAGATTCTGAGTTTTCTGCGAGATTAATTAGAAACTGTCAAATATATGAAATTCTGAGAATGTTTATGGAGTAGGCATAATGTAATGGGAAAATTTTAAATTTACAGCTGTCATAATTTTGTATTTTAAACTTAATATTAATATGTAGAGTCATTAGATTTATTTCTGTACTAGAAGAACACATGGAAAATCAGAAATGCCTTTGCTGGGATTCAAACTTCGGAGCTCCCAATTGGTGGTTGGATGTGCTTCCAATTACACCATGAAGGTATATGATAAGAAAAGATAAGGAAAGGAAAAATTTCCTTTCATTCTCTCACAACAGTATTCAATTGAATTTGGGAACTTTTTCTGATTCTGAGTGACCGACTTCTCTGATTCTTCGCATTTCTTCTTATTTTGAACCTTCTTTCAACATTTGCTTTCTTCTTCTTATCAAAATTCTTTCACCTTGTCTACTTGATCAGACATTCTACTGGTGTTCACTGCTCACTTTCCTGTGGAATTTACCATCATTTCTCATGGCAAAACTCTTCCTGTAACTACCATCATGCCTTACATCGAATTCTCATTCCTTCGGCCATTTGCTGTGTCATATATATTTGCACAAACAGTTTGTCTAATGTACTGAGATTCCTTAAGAAAATCCTGAACATATGATAGCAATTTTGCTAATGTATGTTATATTACCTCAGCATCCAGTTTTTTCCTATACAATAGTTAAACAATTTCTTTCCCCAAAATAAAAACTGTTAACTCTTCCCCTCACATCTCGATACTATTTTCTTCCATCAAAGCTTGAAGGCTGCCTTCATAGGTGCTTAGTGTGTAATATATAACCAAACCCTTCCATGGGGTTGCGTTGTGATTTCCATCATAAAAGGGCTATTCGTAAAATTTCTAGATTTCCATTCTTCTTCCATTACTTTCCAGACATCATTAATCATAATGTATTTTGCTCAGAAATATCTCTTTTCAAGAGATCAAAGGCACAGTAAGTCCATTGCTAAAACATCAGAGGACTTTGCAGGTATATATTGGAAAGGTACACCTGTATCAGTCTTCATTTTTCCAAGAAGAGTAGTTAAACTTCTTAAAGTCTGACTTGTTGCTTTGTCTTGACAAAGTTTTACTCTTTGAAAGCTGCTGGGATAAGAAAATAGAATTTCCTCTCTAAATATTGGATGTAAATCCCATAAACAATCGTAAACTCCTTACTGAAACTTTCTTTGAATTGGCAGTACCAGATTTATGCATTTTTTCTCATCTATTTCAATAAGTATATTTATTGCAGTCATTTAGGTAAACCCATGCTTCACCAAGGATGTTTTCTCCAGATAAATAGTTACAAATTGTTCTGTGTTGAGCCACATGCCTTGGCAAGAGCTGGTGAACATTATATTTTTTAGCTTTTTTAAGTTGTAAATCTTGGTTTATTATTTATTATACCTTAAAAGACCTTATGTTTTTTGGGAACAATTTTTTGTCCTTAAAAGTCCTTAATTTTGGACCAAACCTCTAAAAGGTCCTTAATTTTAGTCATTTGACATTTCTGTCTGTTTTTTAATGACTGCTATTTTGTGTGTGAATTAATGGTTTGGAGGAATATTTTTTGGTGATGCATTGGTAAATATGTTTTTGATGGGTTAATGTTTGAATTCTTTCCTACTTAATGATGGATACACAAGTTTTAGGCACTAGGCCCTGCCTCGGTTGAAACATAAATGCTTCAGAATTTTCTTTTTTCTGAATGGAAAGCTCATAAAATATTACAAAACAGCTTTTTTCTTTTTTGGATACGAGTTCTTTTATTATGCAGTGCTAAATTTGGTGACTTATCAACATTTTGGTAGTTTCAAATTCATTTCAAAAACCTTTTGCTGATCACTTTCTATGAAAATTTTTTATTTGAAAATTTGTGAAATTTTGACAATTTTTCTTACAAATGTTAGTAACATTAATAAATATCATAAAATAATGATAATATATTAAAATTATATTTAAGAAAAACATTAAAATATTTTTCCATTTTGGAACATTTTGATTCTGAAAAATAAACAAGCTAATAAATGCAACAAAGCACAGTTACTGAAACCCTTCTTAGAAAAAATGAAAATGCTACTCTAATTATTTAAAAATTAATTTCATTTATCATGTGATAAGAGTTTTTTCCCATGTAATTGTTTTATAATACACTGGTTATCATAAATTAAGGAAAAATTACAAAAATCATGATTACTGAAAAAGTTACATGTAGAATTTTATGAAACGTACCCACAATATACAATGCATAGTAGGATATCAAATAACATAAAAAGAAATTACCAGACAATTATGGTAGTATAGAAATTAGCACATGTATAAACTGAACAAATCGATGGTGTCAGTTTGCTATAGGAAAAGTACCTTCAATATGGAATATGATCACTTCTAGAAGCAATACAGCACATACAGCGATGTGTGATACTTTCAATTATGTGGTCTATCAGTTCCATAGAAAGTGAGAGCCATTGCTCTTGCAAAGCACTTGCAAGTGCGGCAAGGGTCTGAGGAGGCGGATTTAGAGCAGCTAGATGTCTCTCTAAAGCATCCCAGACGTGTTCGATAGGATTGGAGTCTGGGGATCGAGCTGGCCACTCCATGCACATAATTGTTTCCTGTTGAAGATAATGATCTATGAAACAAGCCCTGTGTGGTCTTTCATTGTCATCCTGTAACAGGAAAGCATCACCTATTGCCTCAGCATATGGGTGCACATAAGCATCAAGGATGCCATCTCTATAAACCTGAGCATTCACGATTCCCTTTGGAAAGACATGGAGGTCTATGCGTCCACCCAAAGACATGCAGCCCCAAACACAGACACTGCCTCTTCCGTATGCATCTCTTTCACGGATGTTTGATGGGTGATTATGGATTACGGATTCCAGGTTCTTTCCATATCAAATAAAAATTACCACTTTCTGGACTAAACCTGGACTCATCCGTAAAGAGAACAGCCCTCCATTGATCAGGTGTCCAGTGGACATGTTGTCGTGCCCACCACAAACGATCAGCAGCATACAAATGGCTGGTCACCGTGCATACAGACCCCCTTCGTTAAGCCTTCTATGCACAGTTGACGTTGACACCGACACCAATTTTCTGGTGGCTGCAGCAAGGGAGGCTCTAAGAAGAATCAAATTAGCAGTTCAAATCCTAAGTGCACATAATGTCAAATATCGGTCATCGGCGCTCGTCGTAGCAGTTGGCCGTCCTCGGCTGAACCTCCTGGATGCCGAATCTATAGTTTGAAATTGGCTCCAAAATCTATGAACCAGAGAAGGACTCACATTTAGCCATATGACCACTTCTGTTTGACTTTGTCCTGCCGCTAGTCTCCCAATGGCTCTCCATCGCAGTTCTGCAGGCAAATGATGCCTGGAGGCTATTGTTACGAATTGGCTATCTCAGATTTCTGATGTCAGTATCACAGTGAAATATGTGGGCTTGCTCTCAAACATGGACTTTAATGCTCCTTGCGGATGATGTATTCTGTGTGCAGCGTCACTAATTTGCATATTGCAGTTTTACTCAGGTACTCTTACTCAGCAACATATTAAAATTTTACATGGTTTGTCTTATTTTTGAGGGAGTTATCGCTATTTTTGTGATTTTTCCTTAATTTATGATAACCAGTGTATTTAAATGTGTGTCAGTTTTCTCTTGAAAATTCACTTTACCCTTCTCTTTTTTGATTTTTTTTTCTTCTTCTGCCTTTTTGCTCTTAGAGAGTTGGTAGGGATAATCTTTCTGTCGAATTTCGAAGACCTTGCATCTCGGAAGCTCTAAAGGCCAGATTTATAAGTTTTTATATTGAAGGCAAGATTTATAGATTTACAATTTCAAAAAAAGTGACAAATTAAAAATGTCTTCGTTGTATTAAAATGTAATGGACATGTTTTATAGGAAATTCGTGATGAATTTCTCATCTGTTGGAAAATTTTTAGAAGAACAGTGAAAAGAAAATTATT
This sequence comes from Stegodyphus mimosarum, assembly GCA_000611955.2. Classification (NCBI taxonomy): domain Eukaryota; kingdom Metazoa; phylum Arthropoda; class Arachnida; order Araneae; family Eresidae; genus Stegodyphus; species Stegodyphus mimosarum. The sequence continues at coordinate 83,499 of KK122534.1, forward strand.
TGAATTTTTCTCTTTTTGATCCCAGAAGTCTTTTGTTTAACATGTTTCCATTCTTTTCTTATCTTTCCACTAGACATCAGCATTGAAGTAATTAGAGAAAGGAAAGAAACTGAAAACCGACTATTTATTAAAAGATTCATCATATATGTATTGATGCACAGTATATGCCTCAGTGTCTGCCGTAAATCCTAAAAATTTTGTCTTAAATTGTGTTGCTCATTGCTTTACTAAATTCTAAAAATTCCACCATGCTGGGTGTTTCGCTGTCCTTGATCTTATATTATTATGATATTATGAAAGATAAAATTAGCAGTTTTCTTCTGTACATTGTAAGAACTAGCAATTCTTTAGAATAACAGAAGTCTTTAGTTAAATCTGAATATTCTAAAATGAAGTGGAAAATCATTGAAAAAGGAATTGATTTTATAAAGACAGAGAAATTATTCTTCAAAGTACATTGTTGAAACATTAAGAAATTAAGAGATAAGTAGAGACTAGTGGGAGCATTAATTTGTTTATTGAAATAAATAGAGAGACATAAGTGAAGGAAACTGATATAAATTAGCTAAAATATCTGCAAATAAGCATTTTGTTATTTGTTGTTGTTACAAAACATAATTTTTATGTAGCTTTTAATGTATAGTTATGCTAATATAATTTTAGAATCAAAATCATAAATTATAACTGCTGTAAAATGTTTTAGTGCCTTTATAATAGATTTTTTAAGCGATAAAAATGTAATTGTAACCATATAAATCTATTTTGACTAAGGGTATCTAACTGCATAATTTAATTACTTGTAACTAATTGCTCTCCTTAGAAATTATCTCTGCATGTTAAGATGAGTTATCTCCTTTCCTTAATCCTTATTGTAGATGCAAGATGCAATACAAAAATGTAAGGATTAGCTTAAAACTTTATTCCTTACAGGTAGTGAAACTTAAAATAATAAAAACAAACTATCATCTATGGTTTTTCAGCGGCTTATTGGAACTTTACATTAAATACTGTATCCTAACTGGGTTGTAATTCCAGCAAATATATGCAAAGCTACAACACTGATTCCAGTGGGCAAAGTGCAGCTAACTTTTAACGCTTACCAACCATACCAACATTAGGCATCCATGCCTGTTGAACCAGAGAAGAATGGCTGATAATTATTTTACCTCGCAATTTAACTTATACCATTTGACGTAATTTGCATACATATGTGGATTGAGCGAGTATGTGATGAAATGAGGCATAAAAGAAAGAATCATTATAAAGCTAATTGTTATCAAAATTTAAATAAAAAGCCACTAATCTTTTTTAATATATGTTTGAGTATTATAAGTGTAATATGTAAATGTTTCAAGAAATTTTATGATTGCTTGAAAAAATTTATGAAGTTAATTTTATTTTTGACTTTGTTTCATAATTGAGTTAAATATTAGATTATGTATAATAATAATGCATCCTACTTTCAGATTTATTTTATTGTTACAAATTTCAAAAGTGGTATTACAAAAATGAAGCTTGGGTGCAGATAATTGCTTTAGTTTATTAAGTTCCTATTTGCTTGATATGTCCTTAATATTTTTCATTAATGGTCCTTAAAATCATTGAAAATACTTCATGTGCAGTAGTGTGTACGAACCGTGTTTTATTTATTGTTATTGCAGATCTATTTAAAGACTTTGCAATTTATTTCTACGGTGAATTTTCTCTTGTTACCAATGATTTAGCTTTAAAAATATTAGGCACAGCAACATACCTTTTTTGGGTATTCGTGTGGAATCTTCTTTCCATGTGGAAGTAATGATTGATGGTTTTTCCCTTTCCAATTTGTAATGTTGTTTGTTTTATACTTAGAAATTTTAATACCATGTATTTCATACATTTTTTTAGGTATGGAATAACAATATTTCACTTTGGAAAGTGCAAAAACATATCTTTCAACCCAGAGCTTGTATACATATGACATTTTGAAAGAAGGATCCATTTAAAATTAGCAGACAATATTTCTGATTTTAAATAATAAGCTGTTGCCAGAAATTTTTATTCCCAAACATTTGCTTTTTCAAAATTCTGTATCGAAATCATTCTGAAAGTGTGTAAAACCTTCTGTATTTGACTTCCTGTATTGTACTTTTTCTAAACCTTTTGCAGTGTGGTGGCAAAACAATAATATTTTGTTATACTATATGGTCTTTCTAAATTGCTATCTCCTCCCCTTTTTTTTTTTTGGTATTATTTGCTGTTTGGCGGTTAAAAGCATTTGACAGTTAAAAGACTGAGAGAAAATCAAATTACCTTGTATTCACTTTTTTCTAAAATTTTACCATATGTTATTTGTTTCATGAAAGGTCCGAAATGACACTGTGGGTATAATAGAAGTCTTTATTCACAAGTAATCACCAGAGGCCTGAGCGCAACTATCCCACTATTTCACGAGCCGAGGCCATGACACTTCGTGTGATCTTGGAGACATATTGAAGCACATTATCATGGAGCAGAATCACTCCCTCTGTGATCAGCCCAGGCTGTTTGCTTTTGATGGTCTACTGCTGTTGCGGCTGTTTGCTTTGCTGATCTTTTGATGGTCTACAAAATGTCTCACAGTACACGTCATTGTCCATGTTTTTTCCATGCTCAAGGAATTCCATGAGTACCAGACTGTGGATGTTGAAAAAGGCGGTGGGCATCTCCGTACTTACTGAGGGCATAGCTTTAAACTTTTCAGAGGAAGTGATAATGCATGCTTCCATTTTGTACTGTTTCACTTTGTCTCTGGCTTGAAGTGGTGGAAACAGCTCTTGGCATCGGTAGAATCTTCATGGTACTGGATCAGCTATCACACTGCTAGCCCCATATGCAGTTCTTTTATGATTTGCTGAGCTTCTTTGGAGCCCACTGTGTGTACATCTTCTGGTAACCCAACATGTCATGCACAATTGTCCACACTGTTTCAGTGTTGGCCCTCACCATCACGGTTAAGATTCTCATTGAGATGCGCTGATCACTTCTCACCAGGTCCTTCACCTTGTTGATGAGTTCGGCAGCATGAATAGTCTGCCTGGTCTCGGATCACCACTCAGGTAATCACGGTAATGACTTTTTCACTGATTTCTCAGACACAAGATTCCCCCTTTATATAACGATGAGTATCAGCCATTTTAACCCCTTCCACAGTCAGACATCTGATAATATCTCGCTGCTCTTGAGTCATCGAATTTTGCAATGTCCTCAGACGCTCTGCCGCATCAGTTGGATGGAACAAACTGCCTGCTTCTATCCTGTGTCTTGTGTGGGTGTCTGCACTTGTGCTCAGCCACATGGTACTCATTTGCATCCCTAGATGTCTCACTGCATTATCCGAAAGCAGTATATTCAAATTACAACTGGTTTGGTTGTTACGATGTTTCACACCTTTTCATTTGAACAACTCTCATATTTGTTGGGTGTGATGCTGTGTATTTTTTGAAATAAATTTATTCAGTTTTATTTAAAAGATTTTGAAAAATCACTGTTTCATATTCATAAAGATAATTATGGGCATCAGTGTATAATAAATGCTGTTAGTAGGCTGAGTATTTTTTCTTTTAGTAAATAATAGGTTCAGGTAAATTGTAAAGACAAAGAGGTTGTACTATTTTGTTCATTTCATCAATATTTTATCCACTGAAGACCCTTTTTTCTTTTTTAAATATGAGACAGTTGTGTCATATTTTAAATACACGGAATTGTAAATTTATCTTTTCTAAAATTAAGCATAGAATTTTTTATGCATTTAAATAGCTTGTATGTTATGCATAGTTACATTTTTAGGTGCAAAAGCAAATATATAGTTTTTGTTGATTCAGATTATTAAAATTATTTCTGAAATTTTTTCTTTTCCTCTTTCCCCCCCCCCATCATTTTCTTTCTTTCTTTTTTCTTGACTTCCTTGTACAAAGTAAAAAGGAAGTACTGTAATCGCAAAAAATTTCGGGTATCATGTTTCAACGAAAATATCCATTTTGACCGCTACCAAATGCAATTTAACGATGTTTTTGCATGATACCTGAATGTAAGGACAGAATAAAAGACTCTTATTCCCCCCAAAAAATTCTAAAACTGAATTAAAATGGATTCTGAAGAGATTTTTTTTCATGTTGTGTGTTATGTATGTATCTTCCATACCTCTAAAATGAGTAGCCTCAGAACGTTGGAATTTTGTATATAGGACTGCTTAAACATGTAGATGTGCACCTCCTTTTTTGGTTGCAATCAGCCACACCAAAAGTATATAAATATATGTGTATCCACTCTGTTACTCGGCTCAGCGAGCTCAGTTTTTTATACTTATATGCTTGTAAATTGTTCATTTTTTGCTTTAAAAATGATTGAATTATGATGTTCTTATCTTCCAGTGAAGGTTTTTATGCCTTTAGTAAATTTGCATGCAAGATTTGTAGAATTATCAACAATTTAAAAGTTGTTTAAGTGCGGCTAAGCCTAATCATTTTTCGTATGGCAGCCATGTTTGTTTACATTTGAAACTTATGAGAGTAGTATATTTGTTGCCAATCTAGAGAAGCTAAGCTTTGCAATGACAAAAATAATGCCTTCTTTTATTATCGCGAATTAAATCATGCTTAATCCATTCTGGAATTTATTCGAGGAAATAAGTGTTTAAGATTTACTGCGTAATTTTTCATATAAATATTTTGAGATTTTATGTATTTTTGCCTTGTTGCGAAGTGATAACTGAATTAATTGAAGAATGAGAAATGCTGAATTGTCTGTTTCTTTCTTTCTTTATTTTTTTTTTGTTTAATTTCTTTTATACATCCTTTTAGATAGTGCACTATCTACGAAGTAGATTTAATTCAATCCAATAAGTTTAAATAAAATGCAAAATGCGTATAATTCAATATTCTGTACAAGGAAGTCATGTGGTGTACACATCATTTTTTTTTTTTTTTTTTAATTT